>JABUQX010123039.1:0-25584 GCA_015478945.1 Trachelipus rathkii
TATATATATATATATATATATATAGTATATATATATATAATTAATTAATTATTTAATAGCGATGTATGATGCAGAAAATAGACATGAATGCTCTCTCTGCCTCATAACCTCTCCTCTACTCTCCTCTCCTCTCTCTCTCTCTCCTCTCTCTCCTCTCTCTTCAATCCATCATCTCTCTCTATCTCTCTCCTAATATTCTCACTCTATCCTCTCTTCTTCATATCAACATAATTATATACAACCACACACTCTGGAAGTAGAAAAGCCAATTTTAGTAGTACTCACAGTAATATTATAACAATTAAAATCAACAATTTTTAAAAAATGTAGGAGTTACAATACACTTCATTACACTACAATACAATAATAAATAATATATATATGTGAAAAAAGTTATATATATATCATATTTATTAAAAATTTAATCTTATTACTTTACTAAGATTGGACTGAGAGGAAACATATCTTTATTTTATTTTTTCCAAATAAATTCAAAAAATATAAATATAAAAAGATATATAAATAAATAATATAGTAAATTTTAAGTTTTTACTGCATTTTTCGTCTCATTAACAATATTAATATATATATATGATATAATATATATAATATTAATATAATATAATATATTAATTATATATATATATAATATAAAATATAATTATTAATTATATATATATATATATATATTATATATATATTAATATAATATAATATTCATATGGTAATATTATAATATATAGCTATATATAATATTATAAATATTACATATTAACTTCATTTAATAATATAAATTAATTTTTATTATAACCTTATTTTAAGAATATATGAGTATTATATATATAATATATAGATATATATATACTATACTATATTAATATAATTATTAAATATTATATAATAATATATATATATTAATATTATAATAGTATATATAATTATATAATTAAAAGTATATCATATTATTATATATATATATATTAAATATAGATTATAATTATATATATAATATATTAATTAATATAATATATATTAATATATGATAAGTAATCATATATATAGTATATATTAAATATATAAAGGTATATAAGGATATATATTATATAATATATATTAATATTTAATATACTTAATATACTAAATACAAATATAAGCATCAATGATAAATGAGACACAAGTATTATTTTGAGTATAAAGTACCTATCTAACTATTAGCTAAGTTACAGTAGTATACCTGAAATTTATTAAAATTAAAATAGAACTGCAAATATGTTAAGGATTATGAGAAGTTATCTTTAAATTAGAATGTTTTTTACACTATATATATTAAAAATGATCTTCTCACTGCTGATGTTATAATTATTTAGTATATAAATTTAATTAAGATAACTTTATATAATAATTATTTTTGTGTTTCAATTATATTATATTAACTATAATATTAGATTTCTCCTTATCCTTATCTGTTTGAGCAGTTCACCTGTTAATTTGAGTTTCAATTATTTGAAATTCAATTCTTAAGTTATTAAATGATTATTTAGAATAACTGAGTGAAGTTTATTTACATATATTTCTTATTTATTTCTTTATAATTATTCTTTAACCAGAGATTAAAATCACACAATCTTTGACAATTGAATGCCTGACTTGGATCCTTTATGTGAGGAATATATTACAAATATAATAAATTGCTTTAATTACTATATATTTTTTGAAAGAAGACACCATTAAAAATAAGTTGATATATTATTTAATTAATTAAATATATATATAAATATATATTTATTATTAATTATGATTGAATAATATTTATTAATATTTATTATTATTATTATTATTAATTTAACTTCATTTAATATTTAAATTATTTAAAATTATATTAATTATTTAATTTAATTTAATTATTTATATATATTCATATTATTATTATTAATTATTAATAATCAAATTATTATAAATTTATATTATTTTATATTTATATATCTATATTATAATATATAAAGATATGTCAAAAAACATGATAAATTAAAATGCAATTCAATATATTATATGATGAGACTTAGTACCGACCTTAGCTATAGTATATAATTTTCGAGTACAATCGTTTTCGTCATTACAAATATTGATGTACACTAAATAAACGTGTAAATTTTAGTTTTATTCGTTATTAATGATTATCAGGCGGTGCTGCTTGAGTAAAGCACAAATGGCGTATTATAATATACGTGACATGAGACATAAATCACGTAAATTTCATCTATGAGATGAAATTATGAACATAAGTTAGAGCTGGGGAGTTTTTTATTTTACCTTCTAAAATTTAATACATATATCTATAAGTACTTCAAGATCAATTTGTAACTGCACTATAACACTTCCCTCTTTTTAAATTTTAATCCAGTATTTGGAATAAGTAAGTAAATAAGAAGAGCCCATCTATCGCCAAAAGCTGAGTGAGTATAAACAAATTTCTTCTGCAGCACTTTATGAATAAATGAGTCTTTGTGAATATTATATAATATAAATATATATAGTTATAAGCAACGTCAATTATTCTTTCTCTGGTCATCTGCTTTACTACCTTCTTACCTTTGTAAATGTCATGACACCTACGCTTTTCCTTTTCACCTAAGTCACGAGAAAGGTTAGTAGATGATAAGGGGAGAGTCTTTCCTGGGGAGAAGAATAAACTGTGAGAATCAGTGTCCCTTCGGATTAGTCTCACTCTCATTTAACCTCGCGGAAAGCGAATTCATTAATCTATAACCTGCCGTACCCTGCCTTCTGAGTAACTATTCGGGAATCTGCGCTTTACTGAAGATTAAGGATGCAGATGCATGAGTTACACTCTCGAAACAGTGACTACTTATTATTAATCGAGTATACTGTCGATGTAGAATTATAATTAGTTAATTCACAATTTTAGATAATTGATTCAGAGTAATTATGAAAATCATTCTTCGAGTGCTAAAATCCACACTAAAAAAAGATTCGCATAGCAATTATTAAATTAAAGCGGGGAAATGGCAAATGAATTGTTTTAATTTTAAATATTTGAGGGGAGGTTTCCACGACGCTAGAGTTACTAAATTAGTACTACTAGGAAATATATTAGTATAAAATTAAATTAGAATATAGGTCTGGCGCCCGCTCATTGAAGGTAAAGGTTTATTAGAAATTGATTATTTTTTTAAGGAGGAAAATATCGTAGCAATCTCTCAATACTGTAATATTATATAGTTTGAGTTGATGTAAAATTATTATTTTTATTATTTATAATCAATATCAGTCTCTTTATAATTAAAGTTAGTTTAATTTCATCATAGCATGAAATATATTCAACTCTATCTTCTGAGTTACTTTATTTATAATAATAATATTAAGCTTCATTAATTAGAACAAATCAAACAAACATTACTAATCTATAATATCTATCATATCTATAACTATCAATATTATTAATTATCTATCTATCTATCTATTCATATCTATCTATCTTATCTATCTATCTATATCTTATTTCTATTAAATAGATCTATGATGTTAATATATATATATATAAATATAATATAATAAATATACTCATAGTAATATATATATATATTAATATATAATTATAGGAGCTAATATATTATTAAAAGCCGGTTTATTATGATACCACTAGCGGGAAGACCGGGGGAAAAAAATACAAATACTTAATATCTATAGGTTAAATTAGTTATGTTATATTATAACTAATAATTATTATTAATAAAAAATTACATATATATAATATATAATTTATATATATATATATATTTTAAATTTTTGGGTAAACCCTAAAACCCGTAATCTGAACCTCAAGTAACCCTAAACCTATACTATATACCCTTAACTCACTTATATAAACCTATATAATAACTTAACCCTATATATAACCATTATATATAACCAAACTTTAAACCTAATTAACCTAACCTATATATATATTTTATAACAGTGAGAGTATTCCATATAATAGCCATACTATTTTGGCAGGAAAAATCATTTTCCTATATATTAATATTTATAATTATAATATAATATTACTAAAATTACTAATACTTCATCTATATATAGTATATATATTGTTAATTTATTATACTATAATATCGTATTAATATAGTATTATATAATATACTCTATATATATATTTATCATTATATATAATACTTTACTATATATATAATATATATATCATACTCTCATTATATATATACTATATAATAATATATATCCCTATTTATATATAATATCTATCAGTCTACTTTCAATTACTATTAACTCATATACTTATATTACATTAATATATTAATATATTATACTATATATATTATTTTTAAAATCATAGTATATATAATATATAAGTAAATTAATTAGCTTAATATATTACAAAATATTATATAATTTCTATATTGATAACTATTATGATTAATAATATATATATATAATATACATATAATTAATTATATTAATATATAATATATATGATATATATAATTATATATAAAAAAAATATATTATCACTATCATATAGTATATTATTATATACAATTAATATATTAATGAAATTACGCTAATTTATATACTACAATTAATTTAATTAATATATATATAATATATATATTATAGTACAGTATAGTAATGTATATTTATATATATTCAATTATTTTCTAGATTACTAATTTCGACGGTTTTAAACAACTATCAAAATTGCATATTTACCGCAAAATTTAGAGCTCTATTTTAATCTATACTATTCTTATCTGTTTATAAATTACTGACATTGCGTCTTGCACGTGTCATTTCCTCTTATATATATTCTAACATCATAAGATATATCTCTTAACTCCATTACTCTATCCAACTTCCGTGATCATTTATGACTATTAATTACTATTCTAATATATCTATAGTCTAATTCAACCTATTTATAATCTAATTATCTATATATTATATATATACTTAATTCTATAATTGACATTCAGTGATACATAAGAATGTTTATTCATTTATCTAATCTATCTATCTATGTACGATTAGTCAATAATTAATACCTTTGCAAATAATATACATAATCTATTAAGACCAAAAATATATTTTAAATTCTATTATTTACTATCTATCTTATCTATCTTACATACCTTACCTATTCTCCATTTCCATTTACCTATCTAACTAATTCATTATATACTCCCTTTTTACCTATATTAATAAATATATATTATAATTCTATAATATTATTTAACTTGTATAAATAATATATTAATCATAATTTATATCCAATATATAATATATAATAACTAATATCGCTGATAGAATTGACTATCGTAATATATATAATATAGATCAGATATCGAATATATAAAAATGAGCAATATTATTAAATATTCATAGGAAAACTAAACCTCTTAAATTTATCTCTATACTGTATCTACCTCTCGATGATGTTTTATATACTCTTCATTATATCTAAGCTTCTGCAATATCATTCTTATATTTTATTATTGATTATCAATTCCATATCATTCATTTACCAATCTCCTTTCATTAATAATTACTCTATAATGCTGCAAATGACCTCAATAAATATATTAGCTAATCTTTTATATATATATATATACCCTACCTATTATATATCAATATTACTAAATAATTATATCATCTCTCTAAATTTAATATATTCATATTATATATACACATCTGTATTAATATATAATATATTAATATTACTAATTCTATCTATATATATAATTATAACTAATATTATATATATATACGTAATTATCTCTTATTCTCTACCCTTATCTATTCATCTCTATTCACTCTACATCCATTATCTATCATTCACCTTCTCTTGGCGTCACTCTGCCACTCGCTGTTCATTCACTCCCCATACCCTCGCGCACTCACCTATGTCACGCTACTCAACACATGTTTGCACACTTTGTGAGTTTCATATTAATAATTATGTATCATGTCTATCACTACTTCCTCTCTCTCTCTATCCGCAAACTCATCATTACTTTCTCTCTCTCATTCCATCTCAACTGTAGAATGTAAAAACTTTACTGCTCCTCGTTCTTATTTCTTTACTACTTATATACTTGCATATGCACAAGGTCAAGTTGCTCACGTTGATACCCCAAATTAATTTCGCGCAAAATGGATTTTTAAAAAGGGGTTTTGTACACATCACTCACTCATCTACCTCATAATAAATATAACAAAATGCTATAATTATTTACTATTAGTATCTCACCTTTATAAATTTATAATAATATATCGTATATACTAATCTCTTCTCGCCATATAGTGAGTACTATTTATAGGCATTTATCACTATATTTATCTTACTAATGCGCATCTATCGCGTCTTATATTCACACACTACTCCTCTTCAATCACTCCATCTTAATCTAGGACGTCCAAAATCTCTCTTCTCACACACAGTTCATCACTCTATCAGATCTCTATAATAATTAATTTGGGAGAGAGGTCATTTACTATATTCTCTATCTCGCTGTTTTAAAATAAGACTTTAAGTATCATTTCTTCACACTCCTCCCAACCTCGTTTCTACATCTCCTCTCTCTCTATATTTGCGTTTTCTTTCAAATCTAAATAACAGAAAAATATAAAATATAAAATATCCAATTTAATGTTAATCATCTAAAAAAATTAATATCCACTCTGGTAGTATATCCATTGACATGTATTTTGAGAACTTGAATATAATAAAGAGAGAAATATATATCATACTAACGTAATTTGGGGATACTAATATACTCATATATAATATATATTGTATATAAAATATCATATATAAATATAGTTATATATATAGGTATATATATATAACATATATATTAAACTCGAATATTATATAAATAATAATATAGATACCGATTATGGTCTTTGGAAAAGTATCAAATACTAATGATAAATTTCGTCAATATGTCATTATTACATTATGTATGAAAATTAAAAAAATAAGAAATATTACCAAAATTTTCTTTTAAAACTAACTTACTCATACAATAATTTTCAATTTTAGTAAAAGAAATTAGTTATTTATATATCGTCTATATATAATATTTAATAAGAATTAGTAGAAATCTAAAAAGCATTAAATAGACACAAATATGTTTGGAAGCTCGTAAAATTATTTTCATTACATCTGAATAATATATATTATGTAATATATTCTGGCATTTTACGGAAAAAGTAGCTCCACACTTATAATAAATATTACATATTATAACATTTGAATATTTATTTGAGTTTAAGTATGCTATAATTCTTGTATATTTGAAAATCTGTTATAATATACTATATTAAATATTGAAATGCAGTGAGTTTATATATTAATATATATCAGGCTCATTAGCGCGTTATTGAGTATATATACCTAATAACATAATACATGACATATATCCTATTAAGAGTAGGTTTTAATTATTATACTATGAACCTCACTATTAGAATATAATTAATATCAAAGTACCTTTATCCAATCTATATATATAATATTATTACTATTATCTACTCCTATATATCCTTTGATATGAAATATAATAATTATATTAATTAATAAATATATCCTTATACTATTATTAATAAACCTTATGTTTAATATTAGCTATAAGCTAGCTAATTACTTGATACTCATCCCCACTCATAGTTATGGATTGCTTAGTACTAGTACTGTATCATTATATTATATTAATTTATATGTATTATATACCCTTTTTTGAGAGGATCTTATTGTGAATATTTCTACTAAGATAGATAAAAAGCTAGTGAAAATAAGAATTTAGTGACCTATTGATTGAATAAGTTATGGAGAGAATTGAGATTTATTCTGAGGTGGTTTATATTTTGAATATAAAGAAAATGAGAGAGTGAGGTTCTGAATAATTATCAGCAGTTAGAATATATGAGAGAAATTATTTTAAAGAGAAGATGTATATAGGCTGTAAATTAATAATTTGTATTTTTGTAATGAATTAACTCAGCAAAAACTTGCTAAGAATAGTTACAATAGAACGATAAATGGATTGTTTATATGATAATATAAATGGTAATAGATATTATCTCTATAACAATTTAATTATCTTATTATTTATTCTAATCATTTGAGTGGAGTAGAGGGCGAGTTGGTAATGCTGGGTTATTCTGAGTAAGCTGGATACTACTCCTATATACTAATACTATATACTAAAGTTTGTTCGCTATATAAGTTTTTATAATAAAATTCATTATCTTATAACAAGATTCAATCGTTGTTGATAAGACTATAATTTAATATTCACAAGAAATAATAAGTTATAATAAGAATGAAGAATGTATTAAAGATTATTAGTCACCACAATATTCACAGATAAGGTGATAGCTGCGTTTTCCCATAAGCCATCTAGTTACGTCATTACATAATGAAATAGTGATATTTATCATTTATACTAAAATTCTCTGAGCCAAATCTGTAAGTTAAGCTAAGGTCCCGTATCAACAGTGAGAACACTCCCTATTACTAATATATCTAAATATATATACCTAATTATATTGCCTATAGCGAAAATGGTGGTGAATAATAGCCGTAACCATACTTAAAATAAATAGTAATTTGTATAAGTTAATAATATAGCAACAGTTGGTGGTAATATACCAGATATCATATTAATAATAATAGTGAATGACTTGGTTTTTGTTAATATTGTGATTAATGTATTATAATATAAGTGAATGTGGTTAATTTATAGATAATTATGTAGTGAAATATACAGTAAATATTCTCACGATAAGCATACAACAATATTAATATACTCATTAACGTATAAGTGCTATTAATAGCATAGTACTCATAGTCTATAAATAATTTATCATTTAACAATTTAGAATAGTATAGAGTTACAATGAATAGTAGTTGATTAATATGTTAAATAATATATATAGTATAGTATTTGTTTTTTAAATATTAATTAAGTGTTTTATGGGTTATATAATATATATAATATATATTATTAAATAATATATCTATGATTATGTGCAGTTAAAGTTATAAATTAGATTTATTATGAATATAGTATAACTTATAATAATAAATACTTTAAGTTATGAGATTATTTTATAATTATAACTATGTTCTTGTTATGGTAGCCGTATTGAATTACGTGAGTGAGTGTCTACATTAATTATTATCTACTACGTATCGTAATCTGTCTGCTAATCTTATAATTTTTTTATTAATGAGTTATATTTCAAAAGGAGGTACCTATATTAATATTTATAATAATATAAAAGAGTCGCCCCGGTATCTAATGCTGAGTGATTATTACTGATATAGTCAATTACCTTACTAGCCTACTCGTCTATCACATATACTCAAAAGGCGAAAAGGGTTCACTTACAGTATTCTGCGTCAACTGGTCGTGCTCTCTTCGTGGAAATGTTCGAGTCTCTCCTAATCTTTCATACTATCTATCGTATATATTATCTAGTTCATCCCAATCTCTGGGCTCATCTTCGTGACTGCCGTTCCTTATTCTACTCTATATCTAATCTCTACGTCTATAGAACGTACTAATATATCTATATATTTTACGAAGTATATACTATACTATTCACCTCCTTAAAGAATCTTCCCTATGTGACTCGGTTCGTGCCGCGGGAGCGTGTTGGTTTAAACAGCTCTTATTGTTATGCAACTTTAAAATAAAATAAAATAAAAATCGTAACATAAACAAAAAAATATATATATATATATACTCGTATATTCATTATTATTATTTTAATTTTAAACTACTTTGAAAATATTGTTATTATTATATACTATAATATATAGATAATATATAATATATATATATAGTATATATATCATATTATACTATATATACTATATATACTTTGAGAACTTGTTACTTATATATATATATAATACTAATTATTTAATTTTTATTTCACGTATATATATCCGGTATATATATATATATAATACTCTAAGTACGTATATATATATATATATATATATATATAAATTATATTAATCTATATACGGAATAATATTCGTTATATACTTCCTTCCTTTTTGCGCGCATCACTGAGCAATATATATATCGTTACTTTATTTATTACCTACTTAATATTATATATATATATCATACTATATAATATATCATATATATATATATATATATATATATATATAATATATACTATATATATATATATTACTATACACATAATATATAGTATATATTTGTGTTATGACGTATATATATGTATATAGTATAAATATATATATATATATATAGTATATATATATAATATATATATTAGTAGTATAAGAATATGATATAGTATTTATAATGACTAAACACTAATTTCTACAGATATTCTCATACTCTTTTTTTCTCTATAGTTATGCATGTTCTGTTCCATACTATACTTAATGTGACTAAGTAATAATATCCGCACGTTATAATATACATATAGTGCGTTATGTCAGTATATTATATCAACTCTATATCGTTGTAGTGTACTTACTATTAATATAATATGTAGTAATAAAGCATATATATATTAAATTAAGTATTCTATATAATATATAATACTATTATATTAATTATATATACAATATATATATATACTTTAATAGTATAAATATATTAATATTATACCTAGTAGTGTATAATATATAATACTAGCTAAATATAATAATATATATATCAATATAGTATATATAAGCTGTGAGGTATTATAATATACCATTATAGTATATATAAGTACTAACTATATAATATATTATATATAATATATTGATTATTAAGTTAATATATTGATATATATATTATTAATAAATATAATTATATATATAATTTAAAAATAATAATATATTAATAAATTATAGTAAAATAGACTATATATATAATATATATAATTATAATATATTATATTAAATAATATTAGTTTGATTTGGACGTTTGCCACGGAGAATGCTCACTTCATAAGCATATGGAAAACCACCACCGAAGAAAAAACAGATAAAATATAAATCGCCGAGGAGAAGTGCATTTTTATTCTAAAATATATCAAAAAAGTAACGTGTTCACTTAATGATATGGAAAAAAAAAATCTCTGAGCATCTATTAATAGAGGTGACAATGAATTTAGGGTAATGATAAGTATAAGCTAATGAAGCCAATGAAATTAAGAAAAATATATATAAATTCTCCTAATTTAAAAAAACTAATATTTACTCTCGAGTAGTGATTATGGAATATACACATATTTGAATACGGATAACTTATGATATATATATATTTTGCTTAACACAAAAATTATATGTAGTGTTAGGATGACTACGGTATATCTAGAAATTGGTGATAACATTAACGAATACCTTATGTGAATCAATACATCACTATTTAGCTTGTACTAATACTATATAAAGCTTTTATTTATCTTTAGAATGTATAATTGCAATATATGATTCATAATACTTATATAGATGGATTTACAGTACATTCGGTACACTCGAGAGAGCCATATTCTATGTAAAAGAATTTATATTAAGTATATGAGCGATAGGCTACGTTCTAAACCTTCACGGTAGTACTCCATTCTTAATAACTCATCTGCATTAGATAAACCACTGAGCTACCAATATAATCACAGCAATCGTGAGAAAAAGTCTATTAGATACCTTAGAAGTATTTCAACAAATCTATATTCTATGAGATTGAAGCTTTACCTATGGGAAAAATAAGTTTATCGTGAGCGAAAAAATAGAAAGAAGAATGCAGGCATTATCAAGTGAAAGAGGGTATTAAAAGCAATGTGAGTTATTACTTATATCACTTAGTCCGAGATATTTTATGTTCAGAATTAGAGAGTGATTACAATATATATAATATGAGATACATAATATATACTCTATAATATATTTTACAAAATAATATTACCTCATACTATATAACACTTCTAATCGGTTTAATCCTAATTTAAAAATAATATATTTTCGTGATTTTATTCACGTAAAGGGTAGTTGATCTCTTTATATATACAAAACAAGTCACCCTTTCTCATGTAAATTTGTGAGCTTTGAAAAAAGTTATATTATTAGACCTAAGATAGCTGGAGTGTAGTTATAAAAAATATTGCAAGAAAATAGAGTTCTTCAAAAGGTATTACTGATAGAAACTGTGCAGGTGTATGCACATCGAAAACTCAAGAGTATAGTACAGCATACTAATGAAAGTCTCATTATACATTTCTTCGAATAAATTAAATAATATTAATATAAGATATTCCCAAGATATACAAGTTTAATAGTATATCGACCTATTATATTACATATAACGCTAATAACCATATACACACAATATATTCTATCTGCCTTATCTTTAAATAATATCATAATTTACCGGCAATAATCAAATCACATATACGCAAGCAGTGTCATATATACACTCACGATAAAATAAAATAACTCTTCAATTCATCTACTTCATATATGAATTACACTTATATACTTGATAAAGTCTAAAATATTAATGAAAGTATACAAAAACTAACATTTCTTAATAGAGGGCCAAATCTTTTTGAGCATGGATTCATAATTTACAAAAATAACATTCTAATTTGTATAAATACTTAATTAAAATCACATAATTATGAATACAATTTAGGAGTGAGTCCTACATAATAAACCTTGATACTATATAGTTTATATATCCTGATATAGTGAACCATCAAACTCTATTGTTTCAACAATAATACAGGCAATTTATGGTAGCTAAAAATGAAGAGCAAAATCACTACTCAAGATTATAATTTAACCAAAGTGTTTTTTTACTCTCGTTCGGGATTAATTATTATATTCTTGGAATATTTATTATATACATAATACATGCATTGGTGTTAATTACACTTCAATATCCTATTAGTAAAAATGAAATATAATCTCGCCCTTTTTATCTAATTTAAATGGCCAGTATCTTCATTAGCAATTAACTCCAAAGATTAAGAATAGTGAAGGCGAAAACTGAAGAAGCAATTAATACAATTAATACAAAAACAATTAAAAAAACATGCTAATTAATATTTAAAATTACGCAAAATTGGTCATAACAAATAAATATAATTTATAATATAATATAACTTATGACAATTTATTGAAATAATAATTCTAAGAGCTACGAAGTTAGCGAATATCTAATAAGATAAATTCGAGTTTTTTTTCCTCAAAAATTTATAAATAAACTTGTGAGGATACGGGAACCATGGTGTCTTTCAGTGTTTCTCCGACCTCAGCTAATGTCTAGGACGTCTCTACCCAAACGGGTATTATAACTCACACATGGACAACGTCGAAAATCCATTGCAGCTGTAGAAAATATTTTTCTATGAGTTCCTCTGAGATCAAAAGTGCTTCGATGCTCAGAAGGATGAGAAGAATGTCAGGTCTAACTGCGGGCAAAAGCCCTATCTGGGGGGATGGTTAGATGTAATTGATCAGGATGATATATATATATATATATAAGTTAATAATATATAATTATATATATATAATAATATATATAATAGTAATTATATATTAAAATATATATTATATTATTTATATATAAGTAATGATATATAATATATAATTAATTATATAATATATATATACATCTATTAATATATCTAGAAAAAATATATATATTATTAAATTAATGATTAATTATATATATTATTAATAATTATATTAATTAATATTTATTATATATATAATATATTATAATATATAGTATATATATATATTTATTATATATTTATATATGAATATGAATGCGATGGAGTCGCATAGCTAAGATATGACGTGGGTGATTCGATATACTCACTAGTTCGGATCCTAGGATAGATAAATTACTCATAGAAAGATTTCCCTCATTTGAATAGGCGCTTAAAAATGTATGCCGTTGAGAGGTTTGTGGAAGCTGTTTATTCTAAAATATATTTTAATATATTAATTAATATATTATTATTAATATATAATATTTATATATATATAATATATTATATATATAATATATATATATATAGTATATATTATATATATTATATATATATATATTATATACTATAATTATATAATATTATATTTTAATATAATATATAGTATATATATATTAGTATATAATATAATATATTTATATATTACAATATATAGTATATTATATGTATATTAATATATAGTATAGTAATATATAATTATAATATATATAAGTTATATATATATGTATATAAATATTTAATATATATATACTATATATTATATATATATATATATTATATTATAAAAGTTGTTCATAACCTTGTTCACAGCCCATAGAATCTTGCGAAGAGAAATCTTCTTGTGAATCCACTCCTCCAAAAATCCACTATACATTGATATATGTCATTTAACGATTTCAGTTATTGCTGATTATTCTATAATTTTTAATTTTTAATTTCACATCATAAAAAGATAAACAGAACCTAGAAAATTTTGATGATCCTCAGCTAACCTTCCTAAAAATCTTTTATATTTTCAATAACTATTGAAAGGAACATAAATGAAAATTTTGATGCTCCTCCACTTCATGGTTAAAATATTAATTTTGGTCCCGTAAATAATTTTGATTTTAATTTTAAATTTTCAGTTTTATATAATCATAATGATTAGCCTCTAATAAATTATTATTTATTATCTTTTATAATTTTTTTTAGAAGATTTCTAATGGAAAATGTTTGTCCAAAACCTATACAATATTTACAATATCTCGCGAAATTTTCAGTTTTATCCTCAGTTCTTTGTTTTCTCATTTCTCTTTCCCTACATCTATATGTACACCACTCTTATACTAACGACTCTACTCTTCATTATTACTTTCAATTTGAAAGATCTTTCAACATAACAACAATTAGCTTATGATAGGTGGGCTGTCTTGGAGCCACTAACCTATGATCTTTCTCAAATTAATTTTGGAATGAAAAAACATTGTTGTATTTATTAATATATTTGGTGATATCAACTTTTGAAACCTTTAATTTTCAAAATACAGCAGCTAAACTTGACTGACTACTACTTTTCAAATCCAGAATGACCTCGAGCAGTTGGTGCAGCTCCCTACTTATATCCTTCATCGTTTTTAAAATGAACCCAACATTTTACAACTAACGTAAAATCCTTCTCTTCATTCTATTAAACTATTTCTTCATCTGGGCTGCTCCGATCATATTCCTATCTCTGCATCTTCTTCTATTTCTTCAAGTCTCTTGCAGAAAACACCCCCCCTTCCTTAACGGCTGGGAAACGTTTTTGGCCCTTCAGTGCTGCAAACTGATTGGTTTGTGGTCATATTTCTTTGATTTCTCTCGGAATGACTACTACATCAGTTTTAAGAGGTACCTCCGAGTTTACAGAACGCATAAAAGAGATGTTTCTTTCTTGCACGAAGGCGTGCATTCTATACTATCTCCTTTCTTCAAAAGGTAACAAATCTTGACTCAACTCTGCTTGATTCAACGAGTTTTCATTGCATGATCGTTGCCTTTAAGGAATTAAGGAATTGCAGTAGTCTTCAAACTCTATAAAAACTCTTGCATCTTATATTTCACTCCGGAATCGTGTAAAATCTATTCCCAGTAACACCCAAAATATTCATTCTGGTTCCTCCTCCTCGAGGCCCTTTCTGCCATTTGGCAACAATATGTTAACTAAAAGTTTTCTTCTTCTTCTTCTTCTTCTTCTTCTTCTTCTTCTTCTTCTTCTTCCCTACTATCTTTCAATGCCGAAATAACTTCTTCTCTTGCTTCTTCTTCTTCTTCTTTCATTCTTAACTATTTGACATTCACTTCTTTTGCCTTTAGGTGTTCTTCTTCTTCTAATTTTTTCATCATTGTTATATGTTAACTAAAAGTTTTCTTCTTCTTCTTCTTCTTCTTCTTCTTCTTCTTCTTCTTCTTCTTCTTCTTCTTCTTCTTCTTCTTCTTCTTCTTCTTCTTCTTCTTCTTCTTCTTCTTCTTCTTCCTATTCCTCTTTCCTCTTTCCTTCTTTCCTCTTTCCTCTTTCTCTTTCCTCTTTCCTCTTTCCTCTTCTTCTTCTTCTTCTTCTTCTTCTTCTTCTTCTTTCCTCTTTCCTCTTCCTTCCTTCCTCTTCTTTCTTTCGAGGGCACAACTCCCGTTTTAACTTCCAATAGAGCTGAAATCTTGGCTAAAACTTTTACCTGTAATTATAAATTAGACGATTTCGATGCCATTCCTCCTTCTCCAACCCCTCCGACTCATTTATGGTTAAAACTCTAATTTCTTCTAAACATATTATATCTGGTATCTCTCTGAGCTAATTTTATTAATTTTCTTTCTTACTTTAAATTTACCTATCTAGTTACCTGTATATTGCTTTATCACATGACAAAGGTGATTCAGGATGATAATATTATATTAGTTATTATTATTATTATTATTATTATTATTATTATTATTATTTATTATTATAATCATTATAAATCAAATTGTCTTAAACTATATATTAATTTTTTTATTATTTATTATAAATTACTCGTATCTTATTCATTATTATAATTATTATATTCCTTATAAAAAAAAATAAAAATCGGCACAGATCTGTAAAAAGTATCAATAAGCTGTATAAATTTGGAGATAATGAACTCATTATTATTATTATTATTATTATATTGAGATTTGTGACTAAGGGCAAGACCTTCTAGACGGACAAAATCTATTGTTGATCTCCCATTTCATCTAAAAAATCTATTATTTTTGTTAGATATTATATAATCGAATATATATTATTATTATATTATTATATTATCATTATCGATTATTATTTTATTATATATATTATTATATATTCGATTATTAAAGGTTTATTTTATTCTCACGTTTATGTATTGTAATTACTAAATTATTATTCTTATTTACCCTATATATTATTATATATATTATTATATTATAGTAGATAGTAGAGTAGTGAGTAGTAGTGTAAGCCTATAATTACAGCATTCATAGTTTAAAGTGAGTTACTTAAAGGCCAGTATAAGTAGATAGTTGTCTAAGTTATGTATCTAGTAATTGGTAGTGGATTTAATATTATTAATTGTTAATTATTCATTTATTTCTTCTTATTATTATCTGTACAATAAATATTACCCCCCATGAAGTGTTATTGATGAGTATTATTTTAATTATTTTATATTATTATTATTATTATTATTATTATTATTATTATAATTAAGTTATTATTATAATTATTACTTATTATATAGTATCATTATTATATATCATTATCATTATCATTATCATTTATCATTATATATATATATTATATTTATTTATTATATATATTATTATATATTATTATTATATATTATTATTATTATTAATTATTTTTATATTTTATTATTATTATTATAAATTATGAGAGTATTTTTATTTATTTATTACAGGAGAAAATTATTTAGTTATTATTATTATTCATATTATTATTTTTATTGATCTTAAATAAAATATTGCTCGCAAATATTAACTTATTTGATTAATATATTATTTATTATTATTTTTTTATCATATTTAGTATGTTTATTTATTATGCTGTTATGTTATTATTATATTATAATTATTATATTATATTTATTATTATATTAGTATATTATTATTATTTACCATTTATTATTATATATACTTACTTATTATTATTATTTATTATTGATGCGTGCGTGTGATTTTACATTATATAGAGCCAGTAGTTTTATGTGCATTTAATTTTTATCTCACATAAATTGTAGTGTTATTATATTTATTATTAGGATGATTATTATTACTTCTTTTATTATTTAAATTAGGCTACTCATATTATATAATAAGAAAAGGTTTGCATTTAAGTTATAAAAACTTTATACATACATAATGTTTAATAACGAAAACATTTTAGCTTTTGTAAATACATAATTTTATTTATTATTTATTATTTTGTTTATTTTTATTATTTTATTATTATTTTTATATTTTTCTCGTATATTTATATTTATTTTATTTATTATTTATAATTTTTATTATTTCATTTGAGTATCCTATTATTATTACTGTTCATTGTCACCTTGATAGAATTATCGTTTATAATTAAAAAAATTATTATTTGTTGCTGTTAATATTTCTTATAGTATCATTATCATTATCATTATTTATTACACATAATTTTTAGTGTTCATTGATTTTTATTATGAGTGTGTTATCCCAATAATTTTCATGGATTTGATGTGATTGGATTCAATCTATTTGCCTGTGATCTCTATTCCCGCCCTATAAAAATCCCCTAAATTATATTGAATCTCAAATATTATTTTAGAATGAAATTTAAATGCCCGTAAAATATATATATTCATTATGTTTATGTATATATATAATAATTCATTAACCTAAATAATCACATACATTTATTAAATAGATGTGGCTATACACTAATATACCAAGAAGAACAAATTCCAAGGAAAGAAACGAATTTTAAAATAATAAATCTAATAATAAAAAAAAAAAATTAATAAACTAGTGAATCAAAATTATATACGAATAAAATAAAAATTAAAAAACACATATATAAAAGCAAATAAAAAGTACAAAAAAAATATAATAAAATAATAAATGAACATATAAAATAGTGAAGATAATTAGTTACTTTTTTCAGTTGTTATAAACTTAAAAAAATAATAAGAATAAAAATTCGAATATGTGAAAAGCCTGGAATTTACCACCAAAATTAACCCAATAACAATACAGTGAAAAACACGATGACATTGATTTTTTTAAATAAGGAATTTCTAAGCGCTCTTGTTTTGCTAAAATGGAAAGTCCAATAAAAGACCCCCACTACGCGAATATGACATCCATATAGTCTAATCCTTTGAGAGTCAGTGAGGCTTTCAATTCTCAATTTCAAGTAAGTGGGTTATAACGTAATTGAATTCTTTGTTTCAAATTTGTTTTTACTGAACCAATTATCTGATCTCCTTGATTTCATTTGTGCTACTCTTTTAATTGTGTTTCCTATTTATGCTCGTAATGTATTTATCTATTGCTACAATTAATCGGGGAATAAGAAGTCAACATTTTAAAGAATAAAGTTTTACTATTTTTATATCTATGTAACCAATACGAATATATTAGCTTTAATGTGGATTCAAAAGTAGTTTCACTTAATCTATAATTTAATATGCTATAACATAGGTATAATTACTGAACTAAGAATATTAATAGTTACAACGATACTTAAATATACTACTAACCGCTTTTAAGCAACGTAAAATAAATCATTGTATTTATAACATTTAACAATAAGTTATCATAATATACTTAACAAGAGTAAATAGTATAACTTAAACATTGAGCGCAGAATACGTATAACTATTACTCATACATTATTTATATCTTAACCTCTAATACTATCTACGTGAGCATTAGTTAATTTTTACTATTATATAATTTAAATAATACATAGTATATTTAACAAAATTTCTAACATAACTCTTTATACTTAATTATAATATACTGTAATATTATAATTATTTTTAATGAATATAATATCATTTATAGTATAATATATACATATAATTATATATAAGTACTTAAAACAAATACGTATTATTCACACATTCCATATAAAAGCATAAAACATTGAGCTATATTAATCATATAATATGATGAACATATATTAATTGAATATATAATGTAATCAATCAAAGTAATTTTACTTAATACATAATTCTTTAATGCAGAGAATATATAACTTAGGTATTATATAATCAATTTAAATACATAATAGTACTATTTTCCACAATTTATAAAACGTAAAGTAACTATAATATACATTATAAGCAAACAAATAAAATATCGTTATCAACCCTCATCACCACACTAGATTTATCATAAACATATCTCTATAATACATTACCGTAATGTATTAATTTATACTATAATATAAATAACTAATTTAATCGAGTGGCGAGTAGCGTACGTCAAATCAACATCTTATTTCACTGCAGCAGATCAAGAATTATGTGTGTAATCACTTAAGACCAGATGAACGGATACAGAATCAAATAACCTTAAAACAACCTTACCATTATTTTACTTCAAATTGTTTACTGCATCTCAAATCTATTATACTCAATTGCTTATTAGACGCTGACATACTACAATATACTATAAATTATATAATAGTTTTCATCAATTCAATAATGCTAACATGTCATATCTAAACTGTGTTCTATAAGAAGATATTATAGTTTACAAAATGAAAAAATAAAATTATATATATATAACCTATCATCATATACTTCGAATTAACTTATTATATGCAATACAATATAATAATATTTAAATAATTATATATTATATCAGTACTAATACATTTAATCAAATATACTTTATATTAATATATATATCATATATATTACTATTATATTATATATATATATATAATTATAAGTTTTTCCTCATATACTAATATATATATAAAGTACATATATCAATACTTTATAAAGGTGGAACTAAAGTTATTACATGTGAGAGTAGCATATTAAACTTGTTATCATTACGCTAATAGGCCTTGGGATATGTATATATATATTATTAATGCTTCAGTATGAGACCCTGAAATAGCAAATTTGTTAGAATCAAATAATGTGTTCCGAGCTCGACTCTTACAACAGAGACTCAATTAGGTTTAATCTCTACAAATTTTAATTTTCGTCGATCAATTTGCCTGAAGCACTGTCATAATTGATCAGGTTGAATGTCCCTATATAATGTTCAATGAACATATCTACTGTCACGCCAAATTTAACCAAAAGTTGCTGTGCCCCAATCAAGTAAATTGAAAATACATGAATAGCCTATATCAAACATCGACATACTCAAACGAGACTTTCATTCTCTTAATGTTTATGGAGTGATCGTATACCTGAATGAACGCACAGAAATTGCGTAGAGCGATCAGCCTTTTTTACTTGCTTCGGATATAAAGCCATCAAAACTAGTCTTTAAAAAATTTCTACTAGGATTCCAAAAACTTCTCGAGTGTGCACAATTCTTCTTATTGGACAACAAACTTATAATAAGCCAGCAAAACTACAAAGTACAATTACAGAATGTATCAATTTCGTAAATACTATTAACGAGACAGTACGAATCGATACATATGCGAGAAATATTCATTACAACAAAATAGTAAATCTCATCTGGCATTATAATTTTTCAGTCAAACAGATATGTCAATTAAAGTTCCTGCGTGCGAAGTTTTAAGTTATAATATGAGCTTAAATAATGATTTTTTTTAAGTTTATATTTTATTTTTTTTCATTTGTAATTTCAAATTTATCTTTTATAATAACAAATATTATGTTTTGATTGAAGCAAACATAATATAATATAATATTACTAAATAAACTTATGACATAACCTTTTCAAAAGCTTCTTTTTCGTAATTCACCTCTTTAAACACTTTATTAATTTATTTAATATCAATTTAAGTCTAGAAATAAAAATCTATTTTATTTTGTATTTGATAAAAAATTCATTAAATACTATCTGAGTTTTTATTAATTTTTTTTATTTGTATTTATTTACTTTATGACTTCTAATTATAATTATACTATTTATTATTTATATATAATTAAAATAATATCTTATATTTATTTATTATTTTTAATATTTATTATATATTATTTATTATTTAAAACTTTTGGTGTTTTTTACTAAAAAATCAAATCTATTTTTTATATGATTTTAAGTAATTAAACCGATATAAAAATACTTTAATATAAATATTTATATATTATTTAATTTCTTATACATTCTAAAGCAGTAAAATCAGAGTATTATTTATTATTATTATTATTGATTATCATGTTAAATTAAAGGCCGTTTCCCATCCCATCCCTCTCTCTCCTCATTCTCATCTGTATCCTTAACCTCTGAATTTCTTATGAGATATTATTATTATTATATTGGTCAAATATTATTATTTGATTTCTATCTAGCTATGAGTCTATTGAATTTAGTATAATTAAGTGCGAATAATTTTGAATTTCTATAATTAATTAAATATCTCTGATCTATTGTTTTAAGTCAAATTTCGAGTATCATTTTGGATAAAAATAGCATATAAAAAATATTGGACTTTCCATTTTTTCATGTATATAAAGAATCTCTCGAAAATTATTATTTACATTTAGTTCATGTGATCTAAAGATTGGATTTATATTTTGAAATAATGTTTATTACATCTTATTTCACATGCGAACAACTGAATTCACATTGTTTTTTCATAAAAATAATTGAAATGAACTTTTATTTTTTTTATTACACACTGGTTCAAATCCTAACATTCCTTAAACACGAATAAACATCAACATAACAAATATTTTTATTCTAGTACCATCAGCTTTACACCTACACATAATAGTTAAAACTAACCATGCATTTTACCAGATCTGCTTACCAAATTCATATAACTTTTATTCTCAAACATTATCCCTCTTTAACATAACACCTGTTATATATTTGACAAAACCTTAATCTAATTCATGCCTCTTCTCAGTATACACTTCATTACCTACTCATCAATTTATTCTCTCATAATCATCCCTCTCTCTTCTCTCTCTCTCTCTCTCTCTCTCTCTCCTCTCCTCTTCTCCTCTCTCTCTCTCTCGCTCCTCTGCTTAACTTCTCAATTATGCCATCTCATCTGTCATCTCCCACTCATCCACTCATTATGCCTCTATACGTCATACACAATTAGTTCTTCGATCTCTGCTAACTCTACCTAGTCCTCTATATCTCCTGCATTCAATCGATCTCTTCATCTATCTCGTCCTACTTCTCCTCTCATCTCTTCAACTTCATCTACTCCTCCATACACACCCCTCTTATAACACGACTCATAAATCCAGTTACTACTTAACAATAAGTTCATTATACATACTTAGATACCATACTATAAAAGTAATGTAACACATAATTAACAAGTAACCTAGAAGTAATTCAAATATACAACTTTTTTTCAAACATATCTCTTAACATATCCAAGGTTATTTATTTTAACTTAATTAACATTAGGATAACATTATTTAGAAACAATTAAAATTTATACCTTATAATATTACCTATCCTAATTATCATTAATATACTTGTACCCAACTGAATATCATGCTTGATAACGTAATCATAATTATATTATAAGGTTTTTTTTCTTAAAAGATACGTCTTATAACCCTAACTATCAAGGCTGGTGAACTAAGAAAAGAAGAAGTTTATATATCTCGACACCATTGACAGGAAACTCAGGTAACACACCTTAATTCACGTGACAGTGATGATTAACAAGTTCAAATAGCTTAACAACAGTAAGTAACAAGAGAAAGAATTACAGCGAACGTCACTCCTGTGTCTACAGCCCGTATTTTTAATTTCTTATTGTTATTAAAAGACTTTTTAGTGTGTATATTCTCTTATCTTCATTTCTTTATATAAACTTGATTTGATATACTGCACTTTCTTAAAAATATTAACATCCACTACTTTTTATTTACCCTTTCTTTTAAATGTCTTCTGTTTTTAATAAATTTTTTTTTCATTTAATGTAATTTTTCTTCATTTAATGTTTATCATTGGAAAAACATTATGTTTGTAATGTTATTGTAAAGAGATAAAAAGCTCCATCAGTTTGACTCTTGTAGTCTTGGACTTGTGTTGCTTTAAAGCACACTATTTTCTCTCATTTAATATTAGTTTAATATATTAATACATGTATTTTTAAGACCAATGCAAAATTTAAAAACGAGTTAAAAAAATTTATCTATTTCAATAATTTGAACAAAAAAATTACAAAGACATAGAAACTAAAAAAACTAGGCGTACACCTATCGCTAAAAGTTGTACGCAATCGCTAACCATCGCAGATATATACTTAGCCATTACACCTACACCAAAACCCTCATTGCTCTTCGAAATAATATCTTCTTTGAGAGCTTAAGGTTGAGGGAACTACGAAGCGCATCTGAATGCGGAACCTACTTTTGAATCATTAGTAAAAATTGGTGTTTTAACAGGCTTCTTACACCCTAATAACTTCACATTTAAATATATACGTGTCGCTTTAACGTAAGTCTCTTAGATATTGGACGTAAATGGTGACGTTAACAATCACTAGACAGTGCTGCAGTCTGTGGACCATGAGTGAAAAACAGACCAGACGAACTAACTATCTTAAAACAGAGGCATAAGTTCAATTAGTGGGAGTATTAATGGTAAAAACAAGTTATTCCATTTATATATTGTAAAATAAGCCTAATTATATCCAATTTCTGTATAACATATAAGGGGAAAATGACAATAAACAAAACAAATGAAAGTGTTAATATTTTTAATAATAGCTTAATTAATCATAAATAATCATTGCTTAATTAATCATAATTGAAGCGAGAAGTTCGCATATAATATATATCTCCAGAGAAGATTTCGCAATGTTGTTTACAAGACCATACAGACTACCATCTGAGAATGAAACAATAGATAGGTAAACTGAGTTAATAATTATAAGATATTGATTACGGACGCCAACTGAACATCAAAGTTTGTCTAGAGAGCGCCACAGATTATTATCGGTGGGTCCCCCATTATTTAAAGAAAGCATTTAATTCATTAGTGGATAGAGAGATTCAACAACGCTCAAGCAGACCATAAGGATGCTTCTGTGGTTCTTGAGTGCGCTCTAAAGTGACGCTCAATGAAGGGAAGAGAGGACTGAAGATAGAGAAGCTTGAGGGAATTTGAGTTTTCTGGTTAAGTTAGACTGGTAGTTATGATAGCTTCTCTTCACGCGACAAATCGGGGGATGTCATGATATTCAATGTCTGACGAAAAAATTTTTTACATCTTATTTGAAAATTCACGGAGAGCCGAAGATAATTTACATATCATAGCCACATGTTGAGCACGGGGATGGGGCCCAGGAGCATAACAAGAAAGAGTTAAGAAGGAATTGCATGGCTCATACTATTTAGTATCAGTAAGAAAGGACTATTTACATTCTTTTGCTGGCATATTAGGATTGGGAGAGGTGGTAAAACTTATCTGGAATTGCGGGTGGGAACGCTCATCAGTCGAGTGTGTGCTACGACCTCTTTAATTTATGAGGACGTTAATCGTTATTTTCATTTATTTTAAACTACATAATAAGCGATCTATAATTTTTTTTCATGATTTATATATATATATATATAGGAATATATAATGAATACTAAGTTGAAACGTATCATTACGATTACCGCACTGTATTATGACTCAGTCTCGCTATCTTTGTAAATTTATCTTAAATTTCCTCAATTAACTTTTTTAAACATTATTCCAAGTATGCTATATGTTATAAGTAATACAAACTATCTATATTTTACTAATTATAGCGCTCTCACACTATCACACTCTGTAATATAGTTAATTATTTATCAACCAGAGAGTTGGAGCTCG
>JABUQX010123040.1:0-2500 GCA_015478945.1 Trachelipus rathkii
AATCATATAGATTATTATAATAATATTATTATATATATATTAATAATATATTATATATATTTATTAATAATTATATATAATAGGAACCTGTATGTTTTACGATTCCGTCAGTTTTGATTTTTTTTTGTTGTTTTTTTATATATTCTAGTATAGATCCTAACTCAATTAAGGGTGACGGACATTTCAAAATATATAGGACAAGTTACGTTTTACGTGCCGTAGTTTTATTTTTTTTTTAAAAGATACCAAGGGTAAACCGCAAGATGGCAGGAGTCGGGGTTCGCCTTCCGGGGAACGACAGGATAGGACTATTTCCCCTCCGGGGAGGGTCCGAACCCGCTCTTTGTTTTGGGTGTGGCGCGGGTTCCTCCGCCCTCCTAGCGGGTAATGGAAAAGCGTCCCCCTCTGTCCCCGTGGCTCGAGCCCTATATTTTTTTTTTTTTTTTTTTTACATTTTTATAATAATCCTTTTATACTCTGATTTCAAATATTCATTGGTGTTTCTATAGTGTCGGTAACTTTTCGAGATATTTCCATTTTTAAAATTTTATTGATATAAATGTGATTTTAAATAATTATTTAAAAATCGACTTTTGAATCATGTCCACACCACCGAAATTCATTGTTATCGCATCGATATAATACTAGCAATATGTTAAAACAAACAAAAAAAAATCAAAACTGAGGAGTCTTAAAAATAACAGGGCTATATATATAATATTATATTAATAATAAATTATATATATAATATATAGCTAATATATATATATATTATATAATATATATTTAATATATATATATATTATAGTATATATATATATATATATATCATAGTATATATATATATTATAATATATTGATATCTGGAGTGTTGATCTGCATATTTCTAAATTTCTACAACATTCTCATTTAATCTTTATTCAATATTTCACATTAAATTAAATGTAAAGTAATTAAATTTATTTATTTATGAGGTAATTAAATTTATAATGATTAAAATTTCGTAGACGAATGTATGTATTAGAAATAGATATGTAATATGAATTTGATCAGGTGTATCATTAGTCTATCAATATTAGAAGGCAAGTTTGTGTGAAAAAATTTTAATTACAAATTTTTATACCGATACGTAAAAAAAACTTTTGTAATTGGGATTTAAAATTATGGTTATCTAAAATTTTTAAATTACAATAATATTTAATAATTTTTTTAGATTTTTAGTACATATATTTCTTAAAATGTCGAAACCGTAATTTGTCGTTGCTATTAAATGATAATAGTAAAATAATATGTTATTGATAATAAAAGATAGTAAAAAAATGTTTCATTACTAATTACAGGATGTGTATGAAGCCACCTGCCAGAAAACTGGTTTAAAATGTGGAGGAGAATGCGGAAAGGAATCCAAAAGCTGTTCTAATGCAACTTTTGCATCTGAAACCAAATTTTCTGTTGATAGACAAGGAATCACTTGGCATTATCCTAAAACAATAAAGGTAAGTTTTTTTGTTCATTTTCAGCGTGGTGTGTTCATTGAAAATGTTTGTCAAGTTTTTTAATTTTTTTTTCTCTATTTCAGGATGTGTACGACATCATTAAACAAAAACGAGTGAGTGACAAAATTAGATACGTCGTTGGAAATACTGGACAAGGTAATAATTTATATATATTGCTTTTGGCTAATATTTTATATGGTATGGTTGTACTAAAGGAAAATAATGAATATATAAATTAATAAAAGGAATATAAATAATTTTCAAGGTGTATATAAAAACGACGGACCCTACAATACTTATGTCAATACAACTGGTGTAAAGGTTTTGTACGACATCGCTCTTCAGCCTAATCTTATCATTGGAGCGAACGTCAGCCTTGCTCGATGCATTGAAATATTCCATGAAGCTGCAAAAAATAATAAAGGTTATCGTCATTTGACTGAAATAGCCAAACATTGGGAGGTAGTGGCAAATGTTGGAGTTAGAAATGTAAGTTGGAAGCAAATTAATCTGTAAATTAATGGTTGTTTGAAGATTTAATCCTTTATCATGTTTTAGAATCTCTTTCCTTTCCTTTTATCTTTCTTTCTCTCTTTAATTTCTTTAGAATCTCTTTCCTTTTTCTATCTTAATAAGAAGATTTGGAAATCTCTTAATTCTTTAAATCTTATCTCTGAACTCCAGTATTGCTTTGGTAAGTAGCGTTCTACTGGTGATCTCTTTTTACAAGTGATCTCTTTTTACCAGTGATCTCTTTTTACCAGTGATCTCTTTTTTGCTGGTGATCTCTTTTTACCAGTGATCTCTTTTTTGCTGGTGATTTCTTTTTACTGGTGATCTCTTTTTACCAGTGATCTCTTTTTACTGGTGATCTCTTTTCTCCTATCTCTAATTCGAATTGAAATTAAGTTATTTAAATTATATTTAATACACAGATGGGCAGCTGGGCAGGAAATATGCGAATGAAATATGACCATAATGAATTCACGTCAGATATATTCATC
>JABUQX010123040.1:5000-10000 GCA_015478945.1 Trachelipus rathkii
CATATTAGTTTCTGTTTAAAATCATAAATTTTTATTTTGTATTTTTTAGGATTAACAATCTCCAAAATGAATAATTATTATCAACCTCAACTTTTTTCCCTAGCAACTTTTATGAAATTTCCTAATTGGGTGGTTTATTCACAATCAGCACAAGCTGATTTTAAATGTTTTGTTGGAATAATTTATTACTGGTTTCTGAAGTAAGAAAACTGCTGATTTTGTTTTGTAAAGTTTGGAGTTTAATTTCGTTTCAGCATTCGGACTTACCTAAAAAAAAATTTAGCATTGTTTTTGCTGTTTTTAGTATGTTAAATTAGTATATTACTTTTTATTTATTTTTTAAGCTAAAATCTTAATTTTATCATCATTTTAGAATTTACTGAACCAGATTTTATTTTTCAGATTCGTGCTCCCAAAACAGAACAGTTCCTTATTGGAAAGATGTTATCAAACGTTGACGAAGTTCAAAAAGCAATTCAGTTGTTGGGTGAAGAAGTCAACCCACAGTTTAATTACGCTGATGCTTCACCAGAATTTCGTAGAAAACTTTCTCAGTGTTTGCTTTATAAGGTAGATTAAAAATGGTGTAGTTTCCTATGTAATAGCGAATTTCTAAAGAATTTCATTGAAAATAATTTTAAACGTAATACAAAGTTGTAAATTTTATTCTCCCATTACTAATTGGCTTACATTTATTATCTTAACCTAATTTAACCTCTCAAGCGATGCTGAAGTTTTAACATATTCCCTAGAAATATTTAAAATATATATAAAAAATTACTCCATTTGGTTGACTCTGATAAAATATAAATATTTTTAAACTTTGTCAACAGACTATTGTTAGTATTCTTGGTGATGCAGCTCCTTCGATTATTAAAAGCTCAGGATCGAAGCTTGAGAGACCTGTATCCTCTAGTAAACAAACGTATGATGCCAATAAAGATTCTTGGCCAGTTGGCAAACCTACAGAGAAACTGGAGTCTCGTTTACAGATATCAGGTATTACTCTGTGTATCTGGATCATTTAAATTCTGAGAGGTATTAAAGAAATATAGCAGGATTATAATATATTAAAAATGTTTTATTAATTAACAGGAGAGGCAGAGTATCTGGATGACATACCTTCTCTACCTGGAGAATTAAACGGTTATTTTGTTCAAAGTACAATAGGACGAGGGAAAATAAAGTCTATCGATGCTTCAAAATGTTTGGTTTGTTAATCAAAATAATTTTATTTAAATAACTTTTTATAGTGATATCTTTATATTAGCCCTTTATTTTTATCAAAGACTTATCTAATTTATAGGAAGTGAATGGTGTAGTTGACTTTATAACCGCGAAAGACATCCCTGGAAGGAATACATTCTTCTCTGCTGGCCCAGATGTGGCAAACGATCCTGTAAGTAATAAAAATTATATATAGTATATATTATATTATATCTAATATATATATATATAATAAGATATATATTATATATATTAGTATATATATATATATATATACGTATATATATATATATATACTTATATATATAATATATAATATAGTTTTTTGCCCGATACGAATGTTAAATACCATGGTCAAGCAATGGTTAGTGGATAGCTCGAACTAGAGAAATGGGTTGATTTTTTACTCATCAAATTCTGATTTAGAAAGATATACAAAAACCTATTCTTCACCATTAACTAAGCATTGGCAGGGCCCCAATTATCACAAGGCGATGGATTTTTTACTGGCTCAACGGGATACTACTGTTACATTTGTGAGTAGAAGGTCATTACTATATATATATATTATCTATATATATATAATATATATATATATATTAATAATATAATATTATATATATATATAATATATTATATATATATATAATAATATTTATATATATATATATTTATATAATATATATATATATATATATATATATTATATATAAGTATATATATAATATATATATTGTCTATAAAAAATATATTATACTATATATATATAGAATATATAATATATATATACTATATTATCATTAAAGTTACATTTTATACTCAAATCTATATTATATATATATATATATATATATATCTTATATGTTATATATATATATATATATATATATACTAATATATATATTATATATATATAATATTAATACTTATATATATATTTTACTGCTCCACTGTACTACTGTTTACATTTGGTTGATGTAGAAGGTCAATTATTATATAATAATATTATAATTTATATATATATTTATATTATATATATATATATTATATATTATATATATAAATATATATATAGTTATATATATAATTATATATTAGTATATATATATATATATATATATATATATTTATATATTATATATATATATATATATAGTTAAGTACGTCATTAAAAGTACCATTTTTTATTTCAAATCCTATAATATATATTATATATATATATTTATATATATATTATTTATATATTATATATAATATATATATATTTATATATTATATTATATATAATATATAATATATATATATAAGATATATATATATATTATAATATAGTATATTGTGATGGATATGACATCCGCACCGCATTACCGATCTTGCGGAAATCCTGCACGCATAATTGACATCGACCGCATACGCATCCGCATCCTACCTAAGGCACATCGCCATCCGCATCCGCTCCTCTTTGAATGGAGATGTTGCGGATATTTTCTAACATTTGATTAAATCGAATATAAAATAATATTGTTGTCATCTTTATCATGGAGTTTATGGAATAATTGTAATTTGAATTTCGATTTCTGTAATATAGTATATATATAGTATTATTATATTATATATATATATATATATATATTATACTATATACATATATATTATAGTATAATATATATATATATATATAATATATAATATATTATATAATATATATATATTAATATATACTAAAATTATATATATATTATAGTATTAATCATATATTATTATATTATTATATTATGATATATATATATATATATATATATATATATATATATATATATATATATATATATATATATATTATATATATATATATCATATAATATTATATAGTAAATATCATATATTTATATGGTAATATAATTATATTATATGTAATATAATATTAATATATATTATATATATATTATATATATTTATATATTATATATATATATATATATAATATATAAATATATATATAATATATAATAAATCTAGAGCCGGTACGTGGAAAGCAGGAATGAAGCGAGAGTGTGAGAGGGAGGCAAAGGAGGGTGGGCTTAGAAGCTAGAAAGGAACTGATCGGATATATGAGGAAAGCAAGAAGAAGATTTTTGATTGGGCAAGAACGTATAGAGGAAGGCGAAGAGTAGAGTATGTAATATCAAAGACAAATATGGAGAAACATTGGTAAGCCCGGAGGAAAAAAACAACAGGTGGATAGAGTACTTTGATGAGTTGTTGAAATGTGGAAGTGCAGTCGGAAGAGATGGAGAGAGAGAAGAGGAGGAAAGAAACGTGAAGGAGAAGAGGAAGGAAAGGGTATAGTTGACTCAACGGGAGTGAGGAGATGTGTGATCGAGGGCATTTAAGGTAAAATGAAGAGACGTGAGAAAAGATCTGGTGAGGATGGGATAAATATTGAGTTGCTGGAGGGAGGGACGGAGAGCTGAAGCCTGATGCTGAGATTTCTGAACATGTGTTGGGTGGAGAGTAGAGTGCGGAAGGTTGGGGAAGGTCATAATAGTTTTATAAAGGTAAAGGGGACGCAGTAAATTGTAAAAATTATAGAGGAATCTCACTAATGAATCACATTGCGAAATTATATGAAAGAATATTAGAAAGAAAATTAAGATCAAAAATAGAGCCAAGATTGGATGAAGAGCAGTATGGTACAGAGGTGGTAGAAGTACTACAGATTAATGTTTGCATTAAGAATGATACAGGAAAAGACATGGGAATACAATAAGAAGGCATATATCGCCTTCATAGACTTGAAGAAAGCATTTGATTCTGTACCCAGAGAGAAGCTTCTGAAAGCAATAAGAAGATTTTTAGATTGGCAAGAACGTATAGAGGAGCCGAAGAGTAGAGTATGTATATCAAAGACAAAAATGAGAAACATTGGTAACGGAGGAAAAAAACAAAGGTGGATAGAGTACTTTGATGAGTTGTTGAATGTGGAAGTGCAGTCGGGAGAGGATGGAGAGAGAGAAAGGAGGAGGAGAGAAACGTGGAGGGAGAAGAGGATAAGGTAATAACGGAGGAGGAATTTGAGGAGGCGTTAAGGAAAATGAAGAGCGAATAAAAACTCCTGGTGAGGTGGGATATATATTGAGTTGCTGAGGAAGGGAGGAGAAGGGCTGAAAGGCCTTGATGCTGAGATTTCTGAACAGGTGTTGGGTGGAGAGTAAAGTGCCGAAAGGTTGGGGAAGGTCAATATAGTTTCCATTTATAAAGGTTAGAAAAATAAAAATGAAATTGGTATAAAATTATAGAGGAATCTCACTAATGAATCACATGACGAAATTAAATGAAAGAATATTAGAAAGATAATTAAGATAAAAAATAGAGTGGGTGAAGAGCAGTAAGGGTACAGAGTGGTAGAAGTACTACAGATTTATTTTGCATTAAGATGATCACAGGAACAAGACTGGGAATACAATAAGAGCTATATCGCTTCATAGAATCTTGAAGAAAGCATTTGATTCTGTACCAGAGAGAAGCTGTGGAGAGTTACGGAGAGGGATTTGAAGTTTGAGGCAGACTGATAAAGGCAGAAGAAGTATACGTGAATAGCATAATAAGGTAGAACAGGATTAAAAACGTGGAATCGACTCGTTTGAGGTAAAAAACTGGGTAAGGCAAGTGTAGGTGTGCTGTAGCGATACGTTGATTAATAACGTATTGGGTGAACACACAGGTTATAATGAGGTGTAAAAGTAGAGAGTTATACGAAGAGATTTGAGGGA
>JABUQX010123040.1:15000-22500 GCA_015478945.1 Trachelipus rathkii
ATGCAAGTTCTATTACTACGCATTTCATGATTTTGTAGGGCTATAGAACTGCAACTATCTTACTGATTTAAATTGTATATGGATATCTTTATTTTTACTCATCCGACTAACATCAATATGCTTTTACATTTAACTTTGAATTTTACCCTTTAACATTTTCTGTTGTTATTTTTATTATATTTTTAAAAACGTTGTAGGTGGTTGAATTTATCATGGTTAATGATAGCAATATTTTCTTTTAATATTAGGTCTTCTAATTTACTTTTGTATGTTTTTTTTTAAATCAGAAATTATTATAATAAATGTAATTGATCAGTCTATTTTGTGTTAAATTTTTAGTTATTTTTTTCTTTTGGACAGGTTGCAAATAAGTAGCTGCCAAAAATTTTAGGCATACTATTGAATTACAAAGTTAAACCAACTGATAGTTTGTCGCCGCCAATCAGTTGTCACTGCGATCATATGGATCGGATATAAACGCTCATGTAAGTATTCTTTAACTTTTTTAAGGCTTGAGCGAAAATTTTATACTCTTACAAATATTTTTTAAGTTTAAAGAAATTAATCTGATTTATATTTCTTATTTATGTAAATGAGTGTGGATTAAATGTAGGTATTGAGTGTTATACTTACATTGTTTATTCTTAACATTAGGGGAATAAAAATTGCTGCGAAAGACTATCCACAAGAATTGAAGAGGTTGCCAAGAAACATAATATTGAAAGAAAAGATTCAACTTGGAATCGAATTGATAAAGAAATGTTTCCAAGAACAAGTTGATCTATGAAAGACATTGGTAATATTTCCTAAAGAAATTTATTCTGCAAAATTTTCACTCTTTACTTAAAATTGTGTTTCTTAACACAAACATGAAAGTTACTCTCTCACTTGCATGATAAAGAATTTACAAATAAATAAATGCTTACAATGAAAATTCATTTTCCTATTAAATAGTTTTATTTCTATATTTACATTCATACTGTTATTCATATTATTTTTCATATTATTTTTATTAATTATTTTTATTAATGCTATGCAGCTTTCATTGAGAAGAAAATCCAGCGTGATTTGATATATGGGCTGCTGTTTAAAGTCTGAAAGTTGGGCTGTACTTGCATTATCGAGCTCATTTTTAGGGAGAGAATTTTATATATTTTATGTATAATAGTGTATTCTTAAATGAAGGAGGTAAATGGCCTTTCAGACACAATGAAGTACTAAATAAATCTTCAATACTTCAAGGAATGTTATAATACATTACTCTTCTTTCTTTCTTTATCTACCTTTTTCCCAAGATTGGGAGTAAGGAGCGCTACAAGCATCGGAAAAGAAAAGCAGTAGGAGTATGACAAATGTCGAAAAGAAAGCCCAGCCTTACCGCCCCCTCTGTACCATTAATTAGTGAAAACTCGTCACAGACAGAAAATCCACCCTAGAGCTTCATGGGACCGCGACGGACCCTCACTATGGTAAATCGTCAATGTAAGGGTTCATCCCCTGGCCCAGGTGGGCCACAACCATGCCCCCATACAAAACCCCGCCATTCTCTCCTATCATGCACCTTTATTCTCGCCTCTGCCAAACTCACATTTCTCTCCTTCAGACATTCGTTCACCGACTCAATCCACTTTCTCTTCGGTCTTCCAGCCGGTCGGTTCCCAACACACTCTCCACTATACATCCGCTTAACCAACCGACTATCATTCATCCTTTCCACATGACCAAACCATCTCAACATACTTTCATTTATTCTCTCATTTACCCCTTTCTTCACACCACACAACTCTCTAATACGTTCATTCCTCATTTTATTAATTCTTCTCACACCTAGCATGCCCCTAAGATTGTCCATCTGAACACATTGAACTTTAGATCTATACTTCTTATTCGAGACCATAGTCTCACTACCATACAATAACACAGGTAACAACATACCCTCATGTAAGACTCTAGCGTACTCAAGACTTAGTCCCTTTACATTCACCAACGATTTAATTGCACCAGCAACCTTCCTGCCATTCACAACTTTCCTACTACACTCTGCATCATCCGTTCCCTTCTCATCCAACACATACCCTAAATATTTAAACTCAGACACTTGTTCCAGCTGCTCACCATCTAACATAACTTCACACTGAGGACTGTCCTCACTCACAACCATAACCTTACTCTTATCTACGTTTACTTTTCAAACCCCTCCTTTTACATACCCTGCCAAATCTCTCTACCAATCCTCTCAAACTCTCTTCAGATTCGCCACACAGAACCAAATCATCAAACGGTTAATTTATTTCTTTAACTAACCTCACATCATTATTACTCTCCCATTATTTTTCTATTATTGAAAATTAAATATAAAACTCCTTTGTGTTTGAGATTTCCTTAACCCAATGTAGAATTTTTTTCTTCAAAATGTCATCCTACATTGTTTTGCTAGGTCTATGTTTTTTCTTCCATTGTCAGTGAATATTTATGCACTTTTCAGTATACTTTTTATGATGTTCACATATTTAATCAAGTTTAACCTTATTTAATATTCAGTTAAAGTAAAGGATTGTGGAAGAAGTCTTAGCCCTTATGGACATGGGTCAGGTTGAGGGGAGCTTGTCATGGGCTTAGGATTCTCTTTACGTCTGGAGAAAGTAAAATACGATCCTGAAACCGGGCAAAACTTTCAAATAGTACATGGTAATATATTCATATAAAACTCATAACGTCATGAATACCATTTGAGACAGACAACAACAATACTATAAAGAACTGATTGCCTTTGAACGTTTATGTTTGTATATGAAAATAAGCTGAAGAATTACTATTATTATATTAATGTTTCAGGAGTACAAACCACCAACAGCCTTAGACATTCCAATTGACTTCCAGAGTATCATTTTTAATAAATGGAGATAATGAAGGCGGTGTTCTTAGATCTAAAGGTAATTTAACGGAATTAGTTTTTGTTTTTTTCTGGCAATTAGAAATGTGAAATATTTTGAGTAATTCTAAACTATATTTTATTTAAGTAAGATATAAATTATTTACATTTTATAAAAACATTACTTAAGATAAGTTTATAATCTTTTAAACCACCGATTTGATGGTGGTTAATGTTTGTTAACGTTCTTTTCCACCAAAGCAACTGAGAACCGCCACAGGTTTGAGCCATTCTGTCGCAACTGCCCTTCGCCGTTAGTAGCTGAAGAGATTTGATGATGGCAAAACGGAATGGGCTTGAAATGGGTAATAATATTTGGTAAATTTAAAAACTAAACCTATGATGATAATGTTTTTAAAATTTTAAAGTTTTTATTAATATACATTACTTTGTTTTAGATACTCCATTGACTGTTGACAAATTCACACGAACTGTGTGAGATCGACTTCAAGCAGTTAATTTTCTAAGAAATTGTGATTTTTATTTCTTTATTTTGGAGGCAGTTAATTTTCTAAGAAATTGTGATTTTTATTTCTTTATTTTAAAACATATATTTTTGTATTAAAATCAAATATGTATCATTTCATTTAGCAATTTCATTTATAGTTATGGATATTTTGAATAATAAAAACAAATAGTATTGGGTAACGATGTTAAATATATGGGCCAAGGCAGATTTCGTTCTTATTTACCTTTATGGTAGCCAGTATTTGACACTGATGACCTAACGGAAGTAGTAGTTTATTAAACTGATGACCTAACGGGAAGAAGCTGTATATTAAGAGTCGATATAATACCAAATACCGAAAGAATTCAGAGGCAACGATTGAAGAAATATTAAAACAGAACAGCCAAAGGTTATTGAACAAGGAATTTTGGCCCATTTTCATTTCGTTTGGAAGGTATTAAAGATATAATTATAATTTAAAAACGTTGTAAAAGCTACTGTACGAGTGTTGTACAGCAAGTGTATAATGACGTAAACCCAGGGGAACGGGAGTGACAGCAATGGCGTTCTTAGTGTGTACACAACTAACAAAAAGAAAATCCCCCCAAAAAAAAAAAAAAAATTATTTCCCTTTACACATTAAATCGGGAATTCAAACTTACAAAATGCAAGCAACCTAACATCTGATCTTTCCTGAACACCGATTTCTGAGAACAGCCTGTAATAAAACAACGTCGAACACAATATAGAGATTTACCTGCATGTGATGCTGTCATTAATAAACTGTAGATAAGCAGCAACAACAAAAATGAAAACATTGTAATTTTTTTATTTACATACAATGAACGTGTGATCAGAGACTGTACTGAGATTTTGGTGCGATTCGAAAACCTTAAGAAACGGAATATTTTTATTAAAAGTGAAAAATGGATAAAGAGGTGTACAAACTATTGTAAAAAGATTGGGATGCACATTAAAGTAGTATTATACTTATAGTCTTGGATCTGCAATGTGATCCTCTTGAGACTATTGTTGGAAATTGAAATCGAAGGGGCATTTGGGATCTGATTCTTCTAGGAAAGAAATATATTGGTACCATTAGGCTTCCTGGAACTTAATTGCAAAAGCATCCTGCCTCTAGAAAGTAGTAGTAAAATGAAATTTTCCAAGAACTAAAATCTATCTGACTATGAGAAGATCTTCTCCCGAAATTGGAAAAGACTCCGAAACGAGAACTGCAAAGAGGCTTCCTGTCTCAGAAACCCGGAATTATAATGTCTCGCATTATATTCTTTGTACTAGATTAGTAATTAATATGAATAAATAATAAGCAAATGCAAATAAAATAAATGGCCATATTAATAATGTTTGTTGCAATTTTTTCCTTACATCTATTTTATAAGGTGTATTTAAATTACCCTTGGGGGGAAATATCCTCTGGTAAAGGTTCCTGAATATCGGGAGAGTTTGGAATACACGCCAACCCCCAATTAGGATGGTGAAAATGTCATGCTCTGACGACGCCTGTATACTGGTAATTCTGCGATGGAAAGACATATCACCAGTACTTTGAATATGAACAACAGTCATATAAAGTATTGGCTCAGATTATTTACAAAATGAAAACATAATTGGATTTACAAGGGTTCTCCACTTACTGTTACTGGGTGAAAGGATGTTTACTTCAAAAGATTGTTGATAAATAGCAATATTGAAGAACGAAATAAATAGTAAATAAATATCTAAAAATGTTATTTATAGAGCCTTGCCTAGGAATTAGAGATGATAATTAGTATAAGAGGAGAGAAGATACAATGTTTAAGAGCACATAAAAATATATGTAAAGTCGGCACCTCTACAACATATCAATCACGCTTTGTAAATGTAAATGAAATTTGACGAGGTTCTGATTAGGTTAACGACATTGAAAAATATTTTCATTTGTTGGTACATATAAAGCTGCCTCAAACGAAATTAAACTAAGGCTCTCTTTAAGAATTTTAGATAAAGAAATAAAAACGAAAATTATTTCCATTCATTAACTTCTAAACTCTAAAATAAGAATAAGTAAACAAATGTCCACTGAAAAGCTTTTGAAATCATAAGGCGAACCATATGAGATTGCTTATGCATCGTCATGATCAGTATCTAAATCAAATATTTCTTTGATCAGGGCATTCAGTGGCAAATCAGATTCATCATTTGGTATATTTTGAGAAAATGTCTGACTGATTTAAAAAGAGCAGAGCTTTTAACGCTCTTGCTCTTTTGAATATCTTTAGGCTTCGTTTCTCAGACATCAATGTCTTTATAGAGATTGAAATGATTGATTGAGATTGATATTGTTGGATATTAAGACCTGGTGCTTACTACTAAAGATCAATCAATCTCATAATGATTGTCAGGTGCAGATCAATCAGTCTCATGATGATTTCACAGGTGCAGATCTATCAATCTCTCAGATGATGTACAGGAAGACCTGACTGAAATTATAGGTTGAAAGTGTATTTGGTTTGATAACTATTTCCAATATTACTGTAATACTTTGTCAGTTTCTAATTGACAAGCACTAATTTTCTTTCCCCGAGTTTGTCGTGTTCTCTCAGATTTCCCAAGAATTCCATTTTTGATGTCGATCACAATTCGGTATAATACAGTATTTATATGTTGCATTTTTTTTGTCCAGTTATCGTCAACCTCAGTGAAGCAATTTCAAAATGCTCTTTTTTTCCTTCTGAATGCCTCTCAGTCTATAACATTTAATAAGGAGTGAACGAGTTTGTTCTCTTCCAGGCATATTCACCTAATCACTCATCCAGTAGGTACATAACAAATTTGAATCTCTTAAATAATTAGCAGTTTACTATATTGTTTCCTGAAATAAAAGAGCTAAGTACTTTATTTAGTAATATATATATATTATATATATATATATATATATATATATATATATATATATATATATATATATATATATATATATATATATATATATATATATATATATATATATATATATATATATATAAGTAGTTGCAAGGCATCCCGGGGTCTAGGAAAATATTAATTAGCGTAATTAGGTCTCCTCCTCATATGCCCTCCTTCCGTCCTTCTTCCACTGGCAAGCTGGTTTTTTCTGGTTCAATAAAATGAATAAACAATAAAATGAATTAATAAATACTGTAATAACATTATGTAATTAATAACAACACAAATAACGAAGAAAATTATAAATATATATATAAAGAGATATATATTATATGGTATATATATATATATATATACATATATATATATATATATATATATGATATATATATACAATGCTATATTAATAAAATAATTAAACAAAATATATATATAGAGTATATATATTATATATATATATATATATACATATATATATATATTATTAGCCGTATATGGTCCCGAAAAGTCTTTATTCACACCGCACCGCACCGCACTGCGCAACACCATGCATCTTCCTATTCATCTATATATATATATATATATATTATATATATATATATATATATATATATATATTATATATATATATATATATATATATATATATATATATATATATATAAATATATATATAGATATATATATATATATATAAATATTATATTCTTTAAATATATATATATATATATATATATATATATATATATATATATATATATATATATATATAGAGAGAGAGAGAGAGAGAGAGAGAGAGAGAGAGAGAGAGAGAGAGAGAGAGAGAGAAAGAGGGAAAATGTAACGTTTTTTTCCGCAGGAATATCTCTCCCGCGCCCATCAGAAGCAGGCTGCCGCTGAGATTGTTTGTCCGCCGTCATGCCATCCTCGGTTGTTACTAAAAATTGTTGACGGTTTTCTAAAATTCGTTGGAAGCGTGAGAACTATTAAAAGGAAAACAAGTTCGAGACAAACGTATAAACACACACACACACACACACACACACACACACACACACACACACACACACACACACACACACACACACACATATATATATATATATATATATATATATATATATATATATATATATATATATATATATATATATATATATATATATATATATATATATATAGAGAGAGAGAG
>JABUQX010123041.1:0-17500 GCA_015478945.1 Trachelipus rathkii
TTATATATATATAAAATATATATACTGTTATATATATTATAATAAATTATTATCAATTAAAGTAATTAATATATATTATATATATATATTATAATATATAATAGATAAATATATATATCTAATAATATATCATTCAAATCATATATATATAAGTCTAATAATATAATAATAGTATATAATATATATTAATATATATATATATAATATATATATGTATATATATTAATATATATATAATTATATTAAGTTATTAATATATATACTATATTATATATCATACTATATAAATATCCTTCTCCACTTGGCCCTACTAAAAACAATGTTATGAATTAACATTATCATAAAATCTTCTAAACATGTTAATTCCCTATTTTGAGGTTAACACTATATAGGGATCTCTCCAAAGGTCCTCCAAAAACTTGCCCTTCCTGACATTTCGTACCAGGTCTTCTAAACTGCTTCGTCACTCCCCATCAACTTGAAACCTTTCCCTCTTGGTGGAAACCTTTGAGGACATCGCATTCAGGTCTTTGCCGGGAGCAATGGAAAAGACCACTCTCAACTTTTCTAACTATTCAACTATTTTTAAATTTTATATTCCTAAAGAAGTTGAGTTTCAAAAGAGTTGCTAAAAAAAATTTTTTGAAACCCCTTAAAAATAAGGAGACGGGCGAGAGAGAGAGAGAGAAGACGCGCAGAGAGGAATCTGAGAGAGAGAGAAGCGACAGGGGAGAGACGTAGAACAAAATCCTGAGAGAGATCGAAGGAAGATGAGATGAGACTGAAGTGTTTCATAGGAAGAGAGTGAATGACAGAAATTGAGAGAGAGAAGAAGAAGAGAAAAGAAAGAAAAATATTCTAATCTTTATCCTAAATCCTAGAAGTGAGATTTTGTTACTGATAAAAAGGGGAACCTTGAACTGATTTTTTATTTTACTATAATGTCAATTACTAGGTATTCTTTGTGTCTCCCCCTTCCCCTCTGAACCCCGCATCGGGTCTTTCCATTATTCTCCCTGGTACATCTTTTTGGCTGAATCTTTTTGCCAGTAGTTATATGAAAATTATTGAATTAAGGCTACGATCAACACCATGATGCAAGTGGTGAGGCATATTAAAAAAATTTCTACTAAATAGAAACATTAATTATGGTGAATTACATTATTTGAATATTATTTTTCATGATATATTAAAAGATAGTTTAGTTCTTCTGAGGTTTCGCTTTTTAAAAACCAGAAGAAATTTGACTTTGGCGTACAGTGCCAGAGGGAGGTTTAGTCTGTTTGCTGGCCGTGCCATATACGGAGGCTGCACATAAGGCCTTAAAAAAATACACCTGGACAATTATATTTTTTTGGACTCATGTGATTATTAAGTAAATTAGTCTTACTACCGAGTTCGTCCACTTGGAGTCGGAATTCTATAGCCTTATCCTCACCCATTAATAAGGAATTTCTACAACACCCTCTTTTTGAAATTTACCGTTGGCGGCCTCCTCTAGACATACACCGTATCCATTCATATCATTATTCCAAAATTATAAATTTCTTATCTATTGATAGTAAATATATAATTTAATATAAAATAAAATAAAATTTAATAAAAAATAAATTTAAAATAATAAATATTTAAAATGAAAAAAAAACAAAATTTGAATTTCTTTTGAAAATTTAAATTTAGTTTGAAAAAGGCAAGAATGTGTTTTTTATATTTCTATTTAGATTGACTATTGTTATTCTACCAAATCATTATATCATTCTTAAAATTTACCCTCGAAGTTAGAGATTTATCCAACTATTAATAATTATAAATACACTTATTACTATATAGTATGAATCACTATTTATATTTCCTACTTTTTATTATTATTGCCATCCCTACCTCCATTATTATCTATATTCTATTATTATTTAGTCTAATTCTTACAATTTTCATGTGATAAGTGAAAGAAAATAATCATATATAAACAAATGAAAAGATGTATGTGGATTTTCACTACCTATATAGTATTATATTATGAGGAGAATATGAGTTTTGATTTAATACTATATCCATATTTGAGTATCAGTCCTGTTTCTTGTCGAAGTAATAGTTATAATCTGAAAAATTTTTCTGTTTAAAAAAATGCATCGCTTTCAAAATATTACATAAATAATAATAGAAATATTCTTTTTCACATAGATTAGTCGTACATATGAAAGAGCATTTACGCTTGTGTTATTTAATTTATTTATAAATATTACTTCCGTTAATTATTTCTTAATTATATCTCATATAGTAGATCGTTATGCTTTAGGGTACTAGAGTAAAGTACATATACACTTATAATGTTCATTAGTATATGAGCGCTCACAAAATATAAGCACGTAGAAGATATTTTCGTATGATGTATGTACTATCTTAGATTGATAGCATGAGTGTGAGCCAACTATTATATGTGCTTTTACGCTATATCATAAATATAAAATAATCATATAGAACCTTACACTCATACACCGCGACCGCTCTAGTTCGTCGAACTCCGCCGAAAACCCCTTACAATACGTATATGGGCTAATTCAAGATATCTGTATTACTAAGGTTGGTACCTTCCGACACCTTAAAGAGCGCTTAATATTCTCCTAATATAAATAAGTAGTTTAAGGGATTTTCTTCTATCTTATACTCGTAGAATGCGTAAAAGGTTTCTAAAAACATCCTTTATAAAAATAATTATGTATATATATATGGATATATAATCTTTACGTTATAAAAAAAAAAAGTATATGGATTTTTATTTAACTTAAATATAAATAATTAGGATTATTATCTAATGTTAAAAATAAAGTATAATTGAGAGTGAGGAATATTTTCTCACCTTACTCACGGCAACTCAGTACTTAATTACAAATTATATATTAATTGATACCTTATTTGTGAAAATAATTTTTATTGGTGATTTCACTACATAGCTAATTGGGCGAGTCTTTTTGGTGTCCTTCTCCCACCTTTTAATGACCCCATCATTAAATAGTAGTTAAGATAGTCAATACTATTCATACATGGAGAAAATTTTTCCTCCTTCTACCAATTAGCATAAAGTTATATAAAATTATTTTTCTCCTTTATTAATAAATATTAGTATATTATTCTAAATTATACTTCACACTTATTATAAATAAAAGAAGAATATGTGAGATATTTACTACACACTCACTCCCCTTATTTTAAAACCAAGTTAATATTAAAGTAAAGTTCATACTTATACCATATAATAACATTATATAAAAATATTATGATTAGGATAACTCATTTTTAAATATAACTCCTATTTTAAAAAAATTATATAAGAAATTATTTCTCTTGCACCTTAAAAAAAATAAGTATATGGACATTTAATCATCTCTTTATTAACAAAGTTATGGAATAATTTTCTTCCTTACAAATAAAGTTAATTAATTGAGATTATTCTTTCTCTCATACTAAAAAGCTTGACAAGTGATTCCTGTCTCACCTCAATTTTTTTTAGATAAAATATTATGATTGGCGCCTTATTAATTACAATGAAATTGGAAAACCGTTTTCTAAAAGGGTAAGTAATATAATAGGTTGCTATGCTAGCAACCCGTCATTGTTAATATACATCTATTCTCACTGGCTGCCATCTTTCCACGACTAACTACAGGTGCTACACCTGCACTACCTACGGTGCACGACAGGGCCTACGACTGCACGTGAAAACAAACTTCCGATGATATCTTATACTATAGGAATTTCTCATTATTCACCCTGGGCAATACCGCCATTCACGGAACTAGCGTCCGTGCCTTGCTCATAAGGTATGGTGTGTAGCCCCATGAACTACTCACGTATCCATCAGTCAACGCCTGGTAGACTAATACTAATATGTATAGTTTATAAGCGGTAATATAATGAATGTAATTACTTCGCTTTTACCGTGATTTATCTAAAACGTACATTCGTCTAGTAAGTACATATCTTTTTCTAGCATAACTCTCCAAAAGGCGCTGAAATAGAATAACATACAACAATTCTCTCCTTCTGGCAGGGATGGAATATAATAACTAACATAATACCTCTGTAAATTACCCCTACACAGAGTCTTATTCGTAGCGGAACCTCTAGAATTAATCTTACCCCAATCGAAAAACTTGTTTAATTACGTTCTAGCTTGGAGTGCCTAATAACCCAAATACAAAAGCCTTAAATCGTGCTCGGTCACATATGATAATTCTCACATTTTTACACATGACCTGCAATTATTAAAGTCCACAACCTAAGTTACCCCCGAACATTTACCTAACTAAATAATTTGAGATAAACGGTTAATTATGGAAAATAGTAGTCATGTGAATCGAGATTGCAAAGTGCGTAATTTGTGAATATGTATCTCTGACTGAATGTTAAGTAAGTGCTATAATATTAATAATGTATGTTATATAATCGTGGAATAGAGGTTTGATCCGAGACCACCAAAACCTTCCTCATTAATAATGGGTGAAAGAATTCTCTGAATGAGTATTGTAATAGAGAAAGATTGTAGCACTTCATGGACTCAGTGAATAAAATATTAATGAAGACAATAAGTACTTGAAATTAGCGAGGATATAGAGATAAAATAAGGAGAATACTAACATAATAAATTTATGAGGTAAAAATAAATTTTAATGAGTATATAGTAATAATAGTGAGACTTAGTATATGAAAAATATGAAATAAATTAATACCCTGGATAGATATAGAGCCCTATTAGTATTGTCAAGTAATAATAATTATAATAATAAAATGTTTTAAGTGAGGAGTGTGAGATAAAATTAATCGTAATCAACCCCGTAACATATTTTATAAAGTATATGATGATTAGATAGTATTATTAAAGTGGAAGGAGATTCAAAAAGTACTAAGTCAAAGAATAAAAAAAGAACGAATAAATAAAAAATAATACAACAATATATGTCTTACAATAGGAATAAGTAGGCGTAAAAAATCCCTCAGGGGATAGAATGTCATTGGTGAAATAAATAATAGGCTCTCAAATTAGATAGCTAAATAAGGTTAAGCACAAAGTAATATTTGAGGAACTTTAACACCTGTGGTCAAATATACTAGTCACAGTACCGTTATTAATATATGGTAGCACCCTATATATTATATATAACTATACTCTAGCATTACAGTAACTTCGCAATGACACAATAATATATGAGTATGATAATTCTAAAACTACTCAGATTGATCCTCAAATAGTCAAATGAGACTGGTTTTACATAAGAGGCCACAGATATGTAGAGAAAAATAAGTATATAATGACATTAGTTAGATGATAAATTAATATAATTATTATAATATAAATTAATATAATAAATTTTATAAATAATAATAAATAATTAAAATTAAATATATAATTAAATTATATAATTATAAATTAAATTAATACACGGAAGGGAATACACATTCAACGTCAAATTAATTTATACTTTTAATTCTACGATTAACATTGAGGTGGCGCGTTTTAAATCCATGAGTGCGTTCATGATTTACAATAAGCTGGAAAACGACTAGAGTGAGCCTCAAGCGCGCTTAAAGTATAGTCTAAGAACACCGCATCTGTAATAGTAGGGGGGTTTCTCATTCGGTTAAGCAACCATAAAATAACTAGTCTACGAGATTATGATTAGTGAGGGACAGTTTTAACTCAACACGCTAAACTTAAAGTTATATATAGTCTTCAAGTATTTACAAACACCACTTATATTATACAAACTAATACTTAGCAATGGAAAACTACTGCGATAGAAAAACTATCGTTCCTAAACAGGACTCGGTTGCACTATCAGCACGAAAGTTCGTCACCTCATATCACTATACTCTATTTATATGTATGTGCACACTCGATTAGCATGAATTACTTTATTTGTAAAGCTTATCTTATTATGCATAAATTATTTTTTTTGCCCTCCTCATGATAAGATTAAGAGTAAGATCAACAACATAACAATTATCCACTCACATTTTAATAACTACTATTTATTCACACGACACCATCAAACTAGATCACACCAACCACAATGAGGTACACAATAAGTAATAATATTATAAATAATAAAAAAAAATAAAGTAAATAGTGGAAATAAAAATATCCTAACTACTTAAATTTCTAATGTCGTTCTATATACCCATTAAATAAAAATTAAGTTATAGGCAGCTTTACTGTCTTTTCGTGACCTCCAAAAGTGATATTATGGCTTGAGAGACTTTGAGATATCTGTATGTAAAATTGGAGGATCTCGAATTTATAAATATGACAAGCCCGGAGCTTTGATGCTTTTTAGATGATTAAAAAAGCAATACAAATAAAGAAATAAAACGGTTATATTAGAGAGGAAAGTGAACTCAATATTTATAGTATAGTATAATTTATAATAAATATATTATAAAATTATATTGGGTTAAAGCAAAATAATATGTAAATAAATATTATTTAATTAAATCGATAGTAAATTATAATTAATAGATATAAAATGAATTAGGTTTCAAATTTAACTATAGTAATGATATATATTAATATATATTAATATAATATAGAATATAAATTTAAATATAGTCAATAATAGAAGTTATGAATTTAACCAGTGAATACCAATTAAATTAATGATAAATATAAAATAATAATAAAAGATATTAAATGTATGATAATATGTACTACCAGATAATCATAATGAAATTATTAGAAAATCATCTATCTATAAATAGTTAAATAACGGAAGAAAATAAAGAATGGCCAATTGTTTTACTCGTCGTGTCATCGAGATCTCTTAAAATTTTGAGAAAGTATATTAAAATCAAATAGTATATAGAGGAAGAGAGTAGGAGTATGATATGATGGATGAAGTGATAAAATGAGTGAAGACAATATACTCTCACCTCTAATGTGCGGTACAACAGAGTGTATCATGGAGGTGTACGGCGGGGTAATGCATTATAGCGTTCCGGTATTAGGCCGGTAAAGACCATAGCCGGAGGCCTGGTTCCGCGGTTAATTAATATATGATTATGATAAATTTTTTAATATCTACTCTAGCGGAGTGAAATTCTAAAGAGTAAAAAAGTGTAACTCCGTAGGGACCGAATAGAATGAGAATACTCCCTAGGTCCTAATTAGAATATGTTTAAAAATAATAAAAAAAAAGCAAATTTATTAAATTTGATAATTATACAACGAAACCTTTTAGAGTAATAAATATAGATTTAAAATATACTCTTTAAAAAATAAAAACTATTTTGAGTAAATATACATTAAAAGATCTATCTATATTTTAAAATTTAAAAGTATATATGAGAGTATATATATATACATAAATAATATAAATATTTATGTCAAAATATATGTTATAAAATATATATGTATATTTAAAGGGTATGTAGTAATACTCAAATAATTTTATGTATCTAGGTATCAGATACTGCTTAGTACATTTATTATCCTACTATATTATTATTAAATTTAATATTATCAAATCATTTATTAAACCCCATACTAAAATGTTAAATTAAGATATAAGATCTGCCAATAGTACAAATATATATCTAACATTCTGCGAAGTTGCATAGATATTGGTGATAGTTATATCTCAGTCCTACATCGTGTTTAGTGTATGACTTCTAGATTCCCACTTCAGGGATATCTATTAAGTAATATTACAATAGAACGATTAATATAAGTTAAATCCCAACTTCATCGAGACTCTGACTCTTCCTCTTCCCGCGATAGCGTCATTAGATCAGATAGAGTAGCATCAAATCCATACACTGTACGAACATATGATATCACATCCGCAATATGTTGGACACCAATAGTAATTGCACGCACAAAGAATAAATGCGGTTCACGTAAAATAATTTGCCTTTTGTTAACACGATTATTTGATAGGTCTACTAATCTCCAACACAGACACACACGATACTTTGCAGACCAATGTCCTCGGTATGCCGAGATTCCGGCAAGTCTCACTAAACGGAAGTAGCCTATGTGTTAGAATGGTATCCTGTGTTACTAGTTATGAGATATAGTATCTCAAGGACTGACGAGAGGTAGCAAAAGTAAGAAGCCATCTCGTGCTCCAATAACGAATATAACTCAATATCAAGCACGAAAAGCGGGTATGGGTGTCTTGAAAATAGAGTGCACAAAATCACTCGGAATAATCACAGAGACTATCTATATATATGTGTTTATGAGGATGATAATCTTCTTCTATCTCGTCTCTACCTGCACTCATTACAATTCAACTGTTTCTTGGTCTCTCTATCTTAATTAGAGTATAAATATGAAAGGATGGGTTATTATACAGACCCTTGTACAACCTAGAGGGCCTGATTTTCTGCAAACCAAATAGGTGAACTAATGGTATATCCTCGTGTATAGTAAAGTATCAACAACAGAAGGATGTATGGTACATCTACCCAATATATTAGAATGAGGTTAGGAATAAATAGCACAATAAATTTACTATGTCATAAGAATTCGTGAGTGAAAATTGATTTAGTCATATGTAGGGCTAAATATACATACCATTTAAATCTTTTTTTATATGTTTCAATTCTCAATAAGACTTGAAATTTTTTTGGATAAGTAAATAAGAAAGTTGATGAGGTATAAATTATCATCGTTATAGGTGACCAAACTTCACTTAATAATATTATTGTCACCCCACCATCTAATTTACTTAGGTACTTGGTCTCACAACGATTTATTAGAGAATTGTTATTTTTATCCCCCTCCGAGATTTCCTGCCACATCCCCGTATACAGTATAATTATGAAAAAGAAGCTGTCATAACAATGTATATTAAAAAATTAACACTTCTAACCCCTACCCTGTCACTCATGAGACCACCACCAATATATCATAAGCTTCGAGATTATCATATTAAATACTATTCAGTGAAAGTTATTTTTGAGTGCACTTGCTATACATAACATGATAGATAAAACAAAATGGATAGGCCAGGACTTTTATTTAATGATGTTATCTTATTTTCAAACCGTTCACAAGTATATGAGTTGTATTTTTATAAATATAGTATTTTATTATTCCTAAACACCGAGAAAAAGTGATTCTGGGACAGTAAACTATAACACCAAATACAGAACCCAAAAAGTAAAATGTTTATTTAGAACGTAAGGTGCTTATAAGAGGGCAATCTTACATGCCTGGAGAGAATATTTACTATAAGTAATAATTAATTTTATTTTATTGCTCTATAAGTCACGATAGAAAAGAGGGATAACTACTTAATATAATTGAAGAACTCGTGGATTATTCACAATAAAATATCTCTATAAATAATTAATTCATGGTGTCCTAATAAGCGTTCATTAAGTATAATAGAATAACATTAGCCATGGCACCACATAAAAACATATCTCACAGAAATTAAAACGTTTTGACGGAACTGAACCATGGATGTTATATATATATAATGAGTAGAATAACATGTTTTATTATATTCTAATTATCTTCATTAAACAAGCTAGTCACTGGAAGTAAAATAAAATAATTACCCATATCGAGCATTAGCTAAAATTTATTGTTATATTTATAATATTTATTAATCATTAATCTAGAATTGGGTAGAGATATTAATACAAAAATTAATAATAAGATTTTTAAATTATACTTATTATGTATAGTTGCCAATTGATTTAGAAGTAGTTACATAGATTTTATTTTATTGATAAGTAATATAATCTAACATAATTGCTACAATACTAAAGTTAACTGAGAATAATCTAATAAAAATATCATCATAAATAATATATTTGCCAGTTACACAAGTGACTTATTCCCAATTATTGAAAACAGAAAGGATATCCTAAATAACATGGTATCGATCTTTTCAAACTTCACGTTATTATTATTAGACATTAGCAGTGTTAAATTAACAGATATAGTTAAGAAGTTAATAATCAAATAGCAGAAATGTTATGCAAATATTTAATATGAATATAAATCTTTCTTTTCAAGAGTAAATAATAAATATACGTAAAGCAAAAATAATCATATAGAATAATCCCCATAAATAGTGGTGAGAACATACAAAAGGACAAGCTATCAATGAAAATGGAGATAATAGAAAATTTAGCAAATTTATCTAGCGATATAAAACTGCAGATGTGCAAACTTTTTCCTCTACTTTTATGTCAAGAGAATCAGCAGATGAATACTATATCATGAATGTAAGTATACATTTTAATTTTATCTACATTTTCCTACATAACTGTATGGTATCTCTTTTCAAAGCTATCTTCGTCATTTTCTGCAAAATCTATTAAAAATATGATATTAGTCAAATTTTAAATTACCTGGTTAAAGTGATAACATAGCGGTGGTAAATATATTTGTTATTTGATATATAATATGAAAACTTGCTTTGAAATTTATTAAATACAATAAATTCTGTTACACTTGTAACAGTTATCTATATTAGATGGTTACCTAAACCTAGAAAGAGATATAAACTCAATTTTATTAATATATGAAATGATAATTAATATATATACATATTATTATAAATATTACAGTTTCCAATAATATACCAGAAATCCAAAATATATTAATAGCTAATTTATAATTTAGTAATTATTTAATAATTTGATAATATGAGTGAAAGGCATTATATAAGATAATATAAAATTATGTTACTCATTAAAAGAAAGCGAGCATATTAACAAATACAAGTGAATATTATTATAAAAATAGGAATATTATAATGATAAATATAAAATATAATATACTTATATAAACTTACATAATTAAACTGATATAAAAAACAATAAATTAGATATAAATAAACATAAATATAAATATATAAATGATAATATACCTAAGTTCATTCAATATAAATCAAGATGAATTATACAATCAAAAAGTATAGAGATAATAACTATAATATATATATATATATCTTACAAGATTTTTTAAACTATGAAAGGAAAAAGTTACTTATCTTAGCCAATCATTTTATTCAATTTCTGTCAGAAAGACTGCCTCCATTTATTTTTAATCTATGAGCTAAATCTGTCACAGAGAGTGTGGGACGATTCGGCAGTCTTTTAATGACGTTTAGCATTGAAATATTATAGCCTAAGAAATTTAATTAATCCTCACATACAAAATATATATATCAAACATTCATAGATGGAACAATTAATCCCACCAAGGTAAGAAGAAAAGTAACTAAACCCATATGAATTAATAATTGCTGAGTTAAATTATGTACAAGTAAACAAGGAGTAAAGAAATAACAGCAAGTAGTAGAGATAAAATATATAATTAATCATATCACGTAATATATTGAAATGAATTATTGCCATGCGATTTCATGGTAATTGCAATGCAGATGGTTCTTACTGTGGTCTAAAAATAACTTGTATTGCAGCATACACCTTTTTATGGATCGAAAATATTCGTGGATTGCATGAATCCACTGGTTGGTGGTGATATAGTATATGAAGGTGAAATAAAGCTTCAATTAATATCCTGACTTAACATGCTTTACTGCTGATAATTAGTACATGGGAATTAATATATCAATTCTACTGCTCACCTTTAAGGGATAGTGAATATTATAATTTAGAGCAGAGAAAAGATAATGTTTCAGCGCGAAGAAACGAGGGATAAAAAGTAGTAGTTTTTATGCATAGTGCAAATAGGTATATTTGTCTTGCCTCAACCTCCTTTTATAGGTTTATAGTAGCTACCTTTAGTACTTTTTCCTTATATCATGAATTCTTAAGCAGTATTCTTTATAATACCTAGAAGCAACTCTACCACGTAAATCATGCAAAAATAATCACCAATCACAAAAAGATCTTCTCTTGTCCGGCTTCGGTGTAACAGTTCATGACATAACTAGTGAACTATAATTTATAATAAACTAATATCAGAATATATACTATACTTATGTCCTATCCACACAGGCACGGATTGAAGAAACCTTTAACTATCTATAGTTGCGTGAATACCAAATCATGGCGCAGTTATCTTCCCACAAGCCAGGATAGATAAACCCAGTCTTAAGTTAACAATTATGTTCCACAAACATTTGTAGTGATGTTATAACAATAATAAAAATATATGATAAGTAAAATTAAATTTTACTAAATAAAGTAATATAATAGACATTATAAAAAAATTAAATAATATTATAATTAAATAGTATTAAAAATTATAATACTTTATAATACATTTAAAATTGAATAATTAAAATTATATCATTATAAAATAATATATAGTAATGGATAAGTAAATATAAGATATATTATTTATTTAAATTAATATATATTTTATTATTTATTATGTATATATCATTTACAATTAAATAAATTGATTAAATAAAGCATTAATTGTAACTTAATATTAACATATTAAGTAAAATAAAAATTATAATATACTAATACAACATTATGAAATGTGAAGTTAAATACTCCACCTATTGTAGTATTATATGAAACCTATATTACCACATAATAAGAACATGGATCTACACAGAGAGTGTCTGAACTTAACTACTAGATTCTGACTTGTGAAAACTCCGAACTTAATTGAGCTTTAGTAGAAATTAGAACGATAGATATAATAGAGAGTGTGTGTGAGTAACCAACCTACCGAGTTGGGCCTATACGCATCCCACCGACTAAAAAGTGCGAGGAATGCAATATGAACCTCTAGTTGATTAATAATACTATATCAGTGTCTTATCATACATGTAAATCCTGAGATAGAGAAGAGAAGAGAACACCTATGTATACCTTTCACATTCCAGGCGGAGCCACAGGTCTCTCTGGTAGAAAATATGATAGAGTGTTCCGCACTCAACTATGTGAACGCTTGAAAAAACATTGTTTAAAAATGGAATCTTGAGAACATAGGAGCGGCTAATATTCTGCTGTCATAAGAGTTGATATAGGATCTATTATATAATAAAAAATAAAATCCAATATCTACTATATATCCGTCCCGGTTTAGATTATTTATATGAGAGGTGTACTGATGTTGAAGTTTTAAATCACATAGAGCTACAACATTACGCCTAGCAAAGAGAATGCTAGAATAATTTGTATACTTTTGAGTAATAAATACCCCCTAATGTTATATTATTTATCACATCATGCTAGGATAAATACGTACACATTCCTGGACCCCTTGCAGCAATTTGTAAGACGATCCTGCCGATATGTGATTGTTTTTGAACCCACAACTCACCAGCATAACGAAACGAGGTAATCATAATAAATGAAGCTACAAGGTGCAAGTAATACTATATCAATACATATTTTATTACCATAAGAATAGATAATCATTGTACTGTAACTCATCGGATAATCCTCAACACACGAACATTCACATAAAATTGACGTGCGGTAATCGTAGGGCCAAGGTAATTCATAATAAAGAGGTTCACTCCCACTGAAGAAAATGTAAGTGAATAATCCTGAAGCCCACATAATAACATTTAGAGTAGTAGTTAGAATAAATAATTATTAATAATCACAAGAAATGAAACAAAGGGTATAGTTATTTATATATATAAGTGTGATATATTGCGCATATTATCCTAAGTAGCAAATCAGTAAGAGCTCTAGATTATAGTTACAAAACAACATCCCCTTAATCTAATGTCGAATCGCTACTGTCATAGACACGATCGTTGTTCCTGGACCATTTTGTGACTTAAGATATGAACAGGCCGCTCCTGCGCATGTGAGTATGTATCCTACTACACTCCACTATCCACTGACCAATCAAGTAGAATAATCTGATATCACCAGAGCAGCATATAATACTTTCATATCGATCCAAGAAGAGTAGCTAGACTTATATCTAAGCGTCATTCCTGCGCTCGTTCGACTACTACTTGCGAGACACCACTACGCAACACGCATTACAGAATTATGACATATATACGTAGATATGCCGTATACAAACGATCACCTCATGAGTGATGATATATACGATTACCAAAGAGCGGAAAGCCCCACGTATAAGAGATCCACACACATTCAAAATAACCCCAGCAATGCCAAAAGTCTGTAGGTTTGTCATACTGACAACGCGTAGAAGTTGCTACTTATGCGAGGTCGGTAGTCTCAGAGAATACCCTCGAATTTTAATGGACGCTCCCTGCAGATGGCAGGACGCATTGAATGCAGTTTGTGGTGTTAGCGAACAACACCTAACGGACGACGTATCAGATGACAGAGAACTTACCAGATAGTAATTACTATACTAATGGTTCCTAATGTAGTATGATCTGTATATCTATCTCTGATTCAAATTCCTCTGAATATATTATCACGCACCACATAAAACTTAGGGACCAAACTAGTAGCGAGTATGAATCGCGCAATGTGATGAATATATGAAGTTAACCTAAATTGACATCGTGGGGTTTCACATTTAAATCGTAATTCAAAGTTATGAAATATGATGGCCACGACCCCTGGTAGACAAGCGTGCGAGCACTAATGACTATGCAATCAAAATAGCGAACATAATCAAATAGCTATTTACTAGGGTGAAATTGAGATATATTACATAATTTTTGATCGCCACACTATCTAAAATATCCTCTATTTTCTATCTGCGTCAAATAGATTCTTTTTGCGAGTGCATGGACCTCAAAATCGTTAAAACATACACTAGAGAAAGACAAAAAAATCAACTGCAATAATAACCCGAAAAGAGAAACGAGTATTTATCTCAAAAACACATTGGCTAATTTTCTAATAATCTCTCTTTTGCCCACCAGAAACGGCCATACACACTCAGTGCAGGACACGCATTGTTATGAAATCCACTACGCTACGACAGTAGGAGTATGAGGTCTCGGATTTCTCTAGGTGTGGTCTGAGCGTTCCGGGAGCCGGCGATTAGGGCGTAAGGAAGTTTGGATCAAAAATCTTAAGCTAATTTAGACACGCGCTCCATCCCGCATAAGGTAGATATCTCAGAGATCGTGAATTGTTGATCTCTGCACACTAGCAGGGTATTAACATCAGCCTAAGGTTATAAGCAGTGAGAGGGAGACCATGCACGAATAAGTATTCTCCAGCTAAAACGTAGAAAAACAAATCCTATTAAGTTGTCAGGAGAGTGTATGACTGTGCGAATTCGTTCTACTTTTCCAGTTAAACTCCTCCCGCTATAGGTGGAAGGAGCGCGGTCTAAAAGGAACCCTCCGCACCCCGCAAGCAAGTCCCTCATAACGGATTTAAGCAATAGCGGGTAGTTGGTATTGAATTCATCGTAAGAGACTCCCACCCCTCATGCGCCGGCAGTACAAGCCTGTTTGTGAGAGGCAACATCTATAGTATTACCAAAATACTTAGTGCACGCGACCGAGGTTAGCATGAAAAGCGGAGGCAGGAAGATCAAGGAACCCACGTGAACTACCACCTTTCCATAAGTTACCATGCATCTTCGTGGAGGTCAGATAGAAGTATTCTTCGACTCTGTAGTGTGTCTTTAAGCTCCTTTCGTCGTAGTGAGTAGTGGATCAATCCCCACTTAATTAGTTACAAAAAACGCTCAAATCATGCAAAGAAACGAATAACACACGAAGAAAAATCAGAATTTACTCATTTCTAACTAAGATATCTGGATTGAAATACTAATACTAATTAAGCGGGATTTTACAAATACAAAATATTAGAATAGCGAAAGGGTATATTTGAGACAAATCTATCAATAATCCTACCTTAAAATAATTCAACTGGTCTTATCTCATGGTATTATTTATAACTTCTAAATATATTAGATCTTTCTGAGCAATATTTTTTTTTTTCTACTATGTACTGTCCCTCGTGCTGCACTAAAACAAATTACATTTCAGAGATGTGCGGCGGTGTGAACCAGCAAAAATATGCAAAGATCCGCTTAGCCCAAATGGTCAAAGTATATGCTTTCCTTCTTCCTGGATCAGTCAGAAAGTATTCTCGGATTGTCTCTTTGGTCTCGTCGTAGTGCGTAGTGTGTCAAAACACATACACATCATGTCAAGTCGATGATCTTCAGATTTCTTGCTTGAAGATGGAGCCAAGGATAGTGTTCATAGCGTCTTCCCTTAAGAGCCGACGATCTAACTATGATCAATCGGTGAAAATACATTAGGAGAATAAATATACGGTAATTTAATTATACAAATAAAAAATAATAATATTAAATATCTTATTAATCAATATTAATAATTAATATAATAAATATATATTTTTATTTATAATATTAGATAGATTAATATAACATTAAAATATGAGTCATTATCAGCAAAATCATTAGTTCATATAATAATATAAGATATGCATATATTATATAGTATATATATATAATAATATGATTAATTTATTATTTATTATTTTACTTAATATATATTATATTGTAATAATAGCCATAAAAATTTATACCAGTATGTTATTATTATGTTGCTTAGTGGTAAAGTCACGAGAGAATATTATCGATGAAAAATTAAACATTGTCGAACTGTTAAAAAAATTAGACTTCGATCCACATAGGACGTTACAGCTGAAAAGGAAAGTTAATATGGACTTTAGTGAAATTTCCGAATCTGATTTAGTATCGAACCGTAACACCAAATGGTTTTCTTTCTCCAAGAAGATAATCAATGACTAAAAACCTTAATCTAAATGCCTTTCACCTTAAAATTATGATCGAAAGAAGAAAACAGGAGGCTGATCAAGCTTAAGTTGGAGTCAAGATATCAAAATTAATTCCAAGAGGAACTTTTGAATCAAATTAAACAAATATTTACTGCTCTTATGGAACTAAATTTAACATTATTCTTCAGCTTTAAAAAATAATTAAACTTAATAAGTGTAGGAGCAGAGATAACGAAAAATTTTAAAGCTAATTTACAATATTTATTAGGTTAAAGATGCTAATCAAGGATAATAGAGGCTTTTCTTCATTTCCATATCCAAATAACAGTGGAATATAATCAGTGAGCATACTCTGATTTCGTTTCAAATAAGTATAGGTGCTTGACTCAAAATATATTAATTATTATTCCAAGCTCAGTAGTATGAATAGTATTTTCTATTAATCTCATTGTGTTTTTTCTTCACGACTGCTCTACGTTTATACGTTTTGAAACTTTTTTCTCCTGATATTATCCTTAGTATCCACATATTGGTATATTTTTGATTATATACTGAATATATTCTTCATTTATCTATCTTGGACGATTTTTCTTAATGTAAGGTACATGTCTAATCAAAATAAGCAATACCTTCCTGAATAATTTATTGATATGTGTTTCACTTTATCTTCATAAATATATAATCTGCCAGTATTTTATTTACATTTAATTCAGATTACTTCATGTGAATTATCATGAATTGAAGTAAATTAATTGATACATATTTGATCATTTCAAATTTATTATTGTATCAATTACAGTAGAAATCTTGAAACTCTAAAATT
>JABUQX010123041.1:27500-31618 GCA_015478945.1 Trachelipus rathkii
ACGCATGTGTGCTTGGGAAATGTGGGAGGATGGATGGCTTCAATCGTGTAAATGTTGGGATCTCTTTGGGGTGTGCTTTAGTCGCACCTCTTTTGATGATTCTAAGGGGCTGTGTGTTTGGGAGGGATTTTGTTAGTTTATTTGTTCTTGCTTTGATTGTTCTGAGAAGTTCTTCGCTTGGCGAATATCCCTTTCATTTCTCTCGCTCGTCCGCGAGTTACAGTTCGTTTCAATTTTTAACGTTTGTTCTCTACCTAGATACGTTCTGCCTGTTCTCATGGGAGAATTACGTAGTGAGTGTTCGCTGCTTACTTTCTTCGTCTCGCTTCTGTCTTAAGTTGGCTTGTTTCGTCGGTCTTCGGTCTCTCCGCCTTCCTTGGATATCTAAAGGGTTCGGTTTTTACTCAGGAAAAGCAATTCGGGCAAAAATCTTTAGGAAGTGTAATTGAGGTATGAATATTGAGTCATAAGTTGGGAGTGGGAGGTAGTGGTGGAGGGAGGGTATAGGAAGGTAAGGGAGTTTTTGGTGGCCCTTAGAAAAAGTAGGAGATCTCTTTCAGGGAGAGCTGGATAGCGGAAACAAAACTATTGGTTGACCGGAGTTGTGAAAGCAAAGGTGAATGGGAAGGGATATCTAAGGGTTGTGTTATAATTTCACACAATGGAAAATAATTGGTGGATGGGTTAATGGGTAGGGAGCGAAAGCAAGTCCCGGGCGGGCAAAAATACCTAGGTGGTCATGGAGAGGAAGCAGAAATCAATTGACGGTCTAGATCGCAAGGGATGACTCGTGGCAGAAAAGCGCAGCAAAAGAAAAAGACCTCATCATATGATTGATTAAGAATGGACTTGGAGGGAGGTCATATATTTGAGGTGGTCTCAAACTTGAGGTGAAGGGAGTTATTTTGTTTGAGAGCGTGATGATCGAGGAAAGAAGGGGTATCGGGGAGATAATTTCATAGTGATCAGGAAATGAGAATTGAGGGATAGGAATTCAATTGTAGGCTGGTTTAAGTCCTGGGTAAATCAGTACGAGAAAGAAGTTTCATATGAAGATTTAGGAATGGTGCATCCAAACTCTAAACTAGTAGAGAGTGCACATAGATAAAATAAATAAAAGGACGGGAGAACGATTGAGCGTATGAGGAGCACGGAAAAACCTGAGGACATGATGAAAAGAATGGTTAGATGTGTGAAAAACAGCGCAATTCACAGGACTTCTGCAAGTAGTGATACTGGTTGACTATAGGAGTTCAAGGAACAGTTAGCCACTTTGGTAAAAACATTGTAATAAGGGATGATAAAGAGGACGCGAGAATTATGCTACCGAAAAGGAGAGAGAGGAGGGAGAGGAGGGAGAGAGGAATGGGCAGAGGGGGGTCACGATTGATGACTGATGTAAGGGGTGATGAATGAAAGAGAGAGAGAGACGAGAAGAGAGGAGAGAAGGGAGAGAGAGAGAGAGGAGAGAGAGAGGAAGAGAGAGAGAGAGAGAGAGACGAAGAGAGAGAAAGGAGAAGAGGAGAGCGAGAGAGAGAGAGAGAGAAGAGAAGAAGAGAGAGAGAGAGAGAGAGAGAGAGAGCACAAGTTTGTCTAAGAGAAAGAGAGTAGGTAAGTATTCGAGATGTAGGGGTATTAGGTTGAGAGTAGTGGAGGGTATGTGTATTGGTAAGGACGTCTGGGGATGTGGATGAGATATAAGATAGGATATAAGTATAGAAGTAAGAGAGAGATATTAGTAATATGAAAGTGATGATAATATGAGAGATAAGAAGAATGATGAGAGAGTGAGAGATAAGTAGAGGATAAGTAGTAGAGAATAGAGATGAGGATTAAGTAATAGAAGAGAGTAAGAGAGTAGAAGTATGAATAGAGTAGAGAGAAGAATAGAAATATAGAGGTAGGTTAATATATATATAATAGTAGTAGTAGTATAATAGTTATATATATAATAATAGTAAGTAAGTATAGAATATATAGTAAATAGTATAAGTAATATATAGTATTGAGGAGAATAGGAGATAGAAGAATGAGTAAGTAAGGAGAAGAGAGAGGGAGAGAGAGTAGTTAAAGAGAGAGAGATAGAGAGTGAGTATAACGTAGAGAAGAGTAAGAAGAGATAAGAGAGGAGAGAGATGAATATAGAGTAATAGAGTATAAGAGAGAAGAGAGAGAGTAGAAGAGAGAGAGAGATGAAGTAAGAGAAGATGAATGAATGAAGAGAGGTGATTGTCACAGGCAAGAAGGGAGGAAAGATGGAAGACAACCGAGCTGTGAGGCCAGGCTTCTCTGAAGCAAGAATTGGCTGAGGCGAAGACTATGTTGGATACTCGCTGCAGAATCGGTTTATCAAAGTTACTGTTGTGCAATCGGATCACTGGTGTAAAAGTTGAATGGGATTATAATCCTGGTAATGGTCAGTAGCCGAGAAATAAGACTGTAGTCAGTGATGAAGACCTTGTCCAAAGAATGAACCATCATTGGCCTGAGAGGCCAACGGAATGTTGCGAAAAAGAATCAAGGATTTCCACGGGGAGTCTTGGAGAGGAAAACTTCTGGTGGGTAATTGGCACAACCCTAGAGGAAAATAGACCCTCTTAAATTGGTAAAGCGAGGACTAAATACTGGGAGACACACAAGCTAGTAGTAAAAGAAATGCAGAAGGGAGAGAGGTTTTTATAATCCAGTAAGGCGGGGAAAATAATAAAAATGGTCTAAAAATGGCTTCTAAAATAGGAAATAAGTTCGAAATAGATTAATATGTCAAAAATTGACATGTGTGTCACCCCATTCTCAATTGTCAAAAAACAGGGTTGTCAAAACAGACCATATCATCCATAAAAAATCATATTGTCTTTATCTCGAGAGCAAACAGAACACCCATCTATTGAAATAAAGTAGATACCAGGCAGGTATGCCGGGCGGGGGCGTGAGACTCCATTACCGAGAAAAGTAGTAGGAGGAGCAAGGTAAATGAGAAAGAAGAAGGGAGCATTGCTTACCTTCATGATTAAATAGTGGTCCTCTTTATTTCATTAACTCTTTGGCCCCTACCACAATCGGAGGTTTCTTTCTTCATCGTAATTCAGGACTTTTTAAAGTTCAATATATTCTCAATTGTTGTGCAAAATCCAGGTCATTATGTATGAGACATCAAATATCAATTCAAATGATAAGCATACATTATAACACACTTATTACGAGGAATTCAGTCAAATGTTGTGCTTATGTAAATATTTCTTGGCAGGAGAAAATTATTGTCCATTACTTTCATTAGATTTCTTAAAAAGGGTTCTCATTTCCGCTTCGCGGCAGACCAAAAAGGTTAAGAACCGACTGCTTTAGTGGGACTCAGAATTAAAACACTAATCTAACACCAACATGTCGCATTATGAAACTTAATTTGGCTTTCAGCGAATATATATTATATATAATATATATATATATAATATATACCATAATATAATATATATCTATATAATCATAGTATATATATATATAATATATATAACTATATATAATATATATATATATATATATATATATATATAATATACTTAAAAAACTACTACTACTATTTATATCATAATACTACTTTGGTTTGTCAGAAAGTGGTCTAAAGCTGACATACAATGTAAGCTTTAATGGTGCAACTGGCGTAGCATTCCTGGTACAGAGTCTAAAAACAAAATGCACAGAATTTGGAATCAGCGGAAAATTCTAAGGAAGTGGGTTTTAATTTCTTATTTTTATTTTATCTTTTTATTTTTTTTAATTCTATTCACGGAAAAGTATAACAACGAGCCATAATTTTCTCTAGCAATTGACGATATGTTTATCATTATAAGAATGATAAGTAGACACAGGCAATGCCTCAGCCCTATCATGGCCAAAGTCATGCTGGAGATCTCCATTGTAAAAATTATTGTATTGTATATTGTTTACTAATAAAGTATTTTTATATATTTATTACCTTTATTATATATACCTTAAGATATTATCATTGATTTTTTTTATATTATCAAAATATTTGTAAAAAAAATATTACCCATAAAGAAAATCGAATTCTAAACTACCGACTTTTTTAAAAGAGATTAAAAATTAATTTTGAAAGAACA
>JABUQX010123042.1:17500-20000 GCA_015478945.1 Trachelipus rathkii
AAACTAGATCACATATTTAGGGCCCTTCCTCCTTCGGCAGCAACTGATTCTGACCTGGATTGAGAGAATCTACTTTTGTAATTTCCTGGCTTAGGTTTGTTGACTTGAAACTTTTGTTTTGTTGTTGTTGGCCTGCCATTGCTATAAATAAATAAATAAATAAATAAATAAATAAATAAATAAATAAATAAATAAATAAATAAATAACAAAAGCGATAAATAGATAGGAAAATTAATATTAACTAAAAAAATGAATAAATAAATAGGTAAATATGTTATATATATTATGTTATGTTGATATATATATATATATTATATATATATATATATATATAGTATATATATTATATATATATGCTATATATATTTATTATATATATATATATATATATATATATATATATATAATAAACAATATATATATATATATTATTATTATTATTATTATTATTATTATTAGACACGTTATTTATACATATGGGCTGGCTGGTTGCTGCTGCTGCTGGTTGGTTATTACACATATATATTATTACATATTATTATAGTCATATACATAAAATATTATTATTATCTCATATCCATATATTATACATATATACAAGGTTATAATAGCAAGATGAGCTGATATAAAGATGCCAAGGCTGGCTGGCTATACATACAGTTGCTGGCTGGCTGGTTACATGCTGAGCAGCATAGCAAAGAAGAAGGAGGCTACTGGCTACTGGATAAGGTATAGATATCGAGAGAAATGCAGTTTAAATAAATCCTAAAAATCCCTTTACTTTCAAAACACTGGATGTCAAAATAAAAATTTTTGCATTCTTATTAATCTAAAAATATTATTTCCTCTTCCTAGCATATATATGATATTATTATTATTACTACAAACCTATTTATATTGTTATACATTTAAAAATATTGTATATATATATATTATGATATCCTAGATATATATTACCATATATATATATATATATGAAGAATAGTTGTATTATATTATTATTACATATTATTATTAATATATTGAAGGTTAAGATATATTATTATTATTATTATTATTATGTTAAAGATACATATATACATATTATTATATATATATATATATATATATATATACTGTATAATATATATATATATATATATTTATATATGCATAAGGTTATTATAAATATATATATTGAAGAAGAAGATATATATATATATATATATATATATATATATATATATATATATTTATATATATATATATATATATATATATATATATATATATAGAGAGAGAGAGAGAGAGGGGGAGAAGAGAAAGGAAAGAGTAGAGAGAGAGAGAGAGAGAGAGAGAGAGAGAGAGAGAGAGAGAGAGAGAGAGAGAGAGAGAGAGAGAGAGAGAGAGAGAGAGAGAGAAAGAAAGAAAGAAAGAAAGAAAGAAAGAAAGAAAGAAAGAAAGAAAGAAAGAAAGAAGGAAAGAAAGAAAGAAAGAAAGAAAGAAAAGAAAGAAAGAAAGAAAGAAAGAAAAAAAAGAAGAAAGAAAGAAAGAAAGAAAGAAAGAAAGAAAGAAAAAAAGAGAGAGAGAGAGAGAGAGAGAGAGAGAGAGAGAGAGAGAGAGAGAGAGAGAGAGAGAGAGAGAGAGAGAGAGAGAGAGAGAGAGAACACTCACTTAGCGTGTGCGTTTCTTCTTAGTTTACATTTGGCCAAAGTAATGCCTACAATGATGAGAATGATGAAGCAAGAAATTCCTCCAATAATGGATCCCAAAACGGGACTGAAATCTTCAGTTTCGCTTCCCACGCCAATAGCCATAAAATATCATTTTATGTATATTAAGGTGCACATTTTTTTATTTATTATATCATATACTATGGAGCAGCAGCAAAGGCTAAGGTTGCTGGCTGGCTATACATATACGTTGCTGCTGGTTACGAGCATACTGCTGCTATATACATATATTATTACATATTATTATTTCATATTATTATTGAGCATATTATTATTACTATATTATTATTATGTTATATGTATATTATTATATATATATAAACATATGCATATAAGTTATAAATATATATATATGATATATATATTATATATTATACATATATAATATATTATATGCATATATTATATATATTAGGCGAAGATATATATATATATACATATATTATTATTATTATTATTATTACATATATTATTATTATTATATATATGCTATTGGCTATACATATTATTATTACAAACACTACATACGTTGGTTACTGATACGGCAGCGGCGCAGAAAGAGCAGCTGGTGCTGAGCAGCTGAGCGAGCTACATGGCTGGCTGGCTGCTGGTTGCTGCTGGTTGGCTGCTGGCTGGTGCGCTGAGCGCTGGCTACATACGCTGGCGTCATATTATACATTACATGCATGGCAGGCGTTATTACACTACAATTCATACATGAAGGAAGGATACATGTTGATGATACATGGATATTATGCCATGCTGGCTGGTTGGCTGGCTGGGCTGG
>JABUQX010123042.1:25000-42454 GCA_015478945.1 Trachelipus rathkii
AAGGGGTGTAAAACTCAGCAAACTTCAAAAATAACGCAAATTACGCAGATGAGCACAGACGCGGGGCATTAAAGTACGAGATATTAAATTGAGTAGGAAAAACAATAGAAGATGGAAGAGAATTCCACAGAACAGATGTGGCAGGAAAGAAGGAGGCACCGCAGCGAATTAGTCTGAGTTGTTAACATCAACACAAAACTCTGGCATGCCGACACACCTTGTGCCGATGTCTTTTAAAGGGGGCGGCACGCGAGTGGAAAGCCTCTCGAGCACCTGCCACATGGTACCGAGAAAGAGATAAAAGCACCAACATCGCGCCGCAAAGATATTGGGTCAGCTGGAAAGTACAGGACAGTTTATGTCTTTTTGGCCTTGACTCGACCCTATCCAAAAGCCGGGTGAAACCTGAGCCCCCCAGATATGAGAGTAGTACTCCATACAAGGGCGGATGAGACCCTTGTATAACTGGAGTAACTGTGAAGAGGAAAAAAAGTCTCGCAGTCTAAACAGAACTCCCAGTTCCCACATTGTGATGTGAGGTTTCCAAGACATTTTTGTTTATGTTAAGGGCCAAGGGATGTTTATATTGTCAACAGGAGAGACGTAGAGAGAACCGTCGAAAGAGATAGGAAAGTTAGGTGTCTTAGAGAGGGAGATTTGTAGTTGGGTTTAAAGAATTAAATTTCACAAGGTTGCAACGACCTCACCGGAAATTTATCCAGATCAGCGAGAATGGAGTCGGAAAGATTAAGACGAGAAAAATTTTAGAAGTAAAAGAAGGAGCAGAATTGAAATGAGTTGAAGAATGAAGGGTCGAGTCATCGGCATATGAGTGGATAGAGTTAGATGTGCAGACGAGAAGATCATTAATGAAAAGCAGGAATAAAGTAGGAGATAAGACAGAACCCTGAGGAACACCACTATTGACAGAAAAAGAAGAAGTCGCCCCATCAACAACAGCTGATATTGACCGATTTTGAAAGAAAGCTAGACACATAAGTAAGCAAAGAGAAGGGAGAAACCCCAAAGGAGGGGAGCTTGGGAGAGCAGTGACGCGTGCCACACCCGGTCAAATGCTTTGATATGTCAAGCGCCACCACGCAAGTCTCCCTGTAATTCTGAGGGTGGAAACCATAAATCTGTTAGATAGGAAAGTATATCCCCAGTAGACCTCGAGCGCCGAAAGCCGTACCGGCGATCGGAAAAGAAGTGGAAATGAGATTCCAGATGGTCTAAGAAATGAGAGTTGAGAAGTGGGTTTCAAAGATCTTAGATAGAATACAAGTTAGAGCTATAGGGCGATAGTTAGAAGGATCAGAGCGGCTTCCTTTTTTTTCGGAATAGGTTGGACATATGCGCGCTTCCAACACTGAGGGAAAGTGCTAGTATTGAGGCATAGAGAATATGGTCGAACGAGAGAGGCGCCAGACGAGCTCACCCCTCAAAACTCCGGAGGAATGCCATCCGGGCCACCCGCCTTCCTAATGTTCATAAAGATTTCAGAGCCCATGCACCCGATCAAATGTAATCTCAGACAAAGGCATAGGACACCTGAGAGAGAGAAGGAGGAGGAAGAGGAATGCCAGAATCGTCCAGGGTTGAGTTAGAGGAAAATAGGAGGCCGAAGAGATTGGCCTTTTCAGTTGGAGAGTTAGCAACAGAACCATCAGATCGAATAAGAGGAGGAAAGGCAGATTTACTAGAAGTTGTTGGAGATGTTCGGCAAGAGGCCAGAAAAAGATTTATCGGGGTAGGAGTACCAAGGAGGTTAGCGCACTTTCGTTTGATGAAAGCCCGCTTTGCTCGTCGAAGAGTATCCCTGAAACGATTTCTAGCTGAATGAAAATTAGCGAGAGTGATAGGAGAACGAGAATTTTTCCACCCTCGATACGCGTGCATTGTTCTAGCCTGAATGGCCAGAGCAATTACGATCGAACCATGGATTATGAGGAGAGAAAGATGTAGTCGAAGAATGAACAAACCTGTCATCCCATCAACGATTACAGCTCCTTAACTTGTCGGCAGAAGCCGAAGCGTCACCAGAGACAAAGCAGTCATTCCACTATAGTTAGCGAAGAAGCAGCGCAAAGCCCCAAATCCGCCCGATCAAAGTGCCAGAAAGAACGCACAGGGCAGGATGGAGCTGTTGGAGAGAAAGCATTAAAATTAAGAGATATAAGGTTGTGGTCAGATTGATTTACCAATAGGAGCGAAGGTGGTGTATTTATAGAGAGAAGGACTAGTGGTGAAACATAGGTCAGTGTTGAAGGATTGGCAGGACGGTCCGGAATGTTTGTTGGTTCTTAATTAGTTGCTCCAGATCGCTAAGAATGCTGAATGATTCGGCCTCCTCCCACCTAAATCAGTATGAGGAACCCCACCCATTCAGTGTTGTGTACATTGAAATCCCCTAGATAGAGGACCTCAGTATTTGGATGAGAAGATATAAACAGTCCTCCTGTGGAGAAGTAGTAAGATATTCAAAAAGTAGGTGAAAATTGTTCTATTGGGAGAACAGTAGCAGAAGCACAAAATATTGTAGTAGTAGAACGAAGAAAGATTTTAAGCCACAGAACATCGAAATTAGGGTGATTCGAGATTCACGAGACGTGTTACTGGAGTGTTAATGTCAACATAGGCACATACTCCACCCTTTAGACGGAAATTATGAAAATAAGTTATAGTTTGATACGTTAAACGAGTTAGAGGATGAATTTAGCCATCTGAGCTTCAGACAAGAGCAAAAGATTAGGGCTAGAGTTAGAGAGGTGGTATTCAACGGAAGCCGAGTTGGAATTTAAGCCACGGATGTTGGTGAAGTCAATAGAAAGCCCGCATCTATGCAAATCTGCCATCTCACACACACACACACACACACACACACACACACAAACAAGAACAAAAGCCAAAAACAAAAGGAAAAATCGGGATAAAATTCATCAAACGCTAAAACCTAAGTTAAAAAGTTTAATGTGCTAAAATTAATTAAAAATCAGATTTTGTATAATAAATAAAAAAAATAAAACTCAAACTTACGTAACCCTTCCCAGTTTACCCTACTAAAAATTCGCAACCCCCCCCCAAAAAAAAAAACGACAAAGAAAAGGAAAAAAAATTAAAACTAGAACAATCGGGATAAAATTCATCAAACGCTAAAACCTAAGTTAAAAAGTTTAATGTGCTAAAATTAATTAAAAATCAGATTTTGTATAATAAAAAAAAAAAAAAAAAAAACTAGAACTTATCTTTTAAAAACTCCACGTGCAAAACTTCACTGAATCTAATAAGAGTATACCAACTGATATGATTTAAATAAAAAGCTTTAATTAAAACAAAGACAAGATTGAAAAACACACACTTTCACTAAACACAGCTATACAAAATAATAATAACAATAAATAAAATAAATATAAACTATCAAGCGAGAGCACTCAAAACACGTCTGCACTTCACAACGACCAACGACTATATATATATATATATATATTGCAACTTCGCTATTGATACAGCAGCAGTGAGCAGCATAAAGATGGCGTTGGCAGCATATATATATATATATATGTTATATATATGTTAGCATTTATATATATATATTTCTTATGTTATATATGTTATATATATATAAAGATATATATATATATATATATATATATATATATATATATATATATATACGCCATGTATATTTCCATATATTGTTGTTGAGCAAAATATTATTATATTCTAATTACATTTACATATTAGTACATTATTTCTTGTTATTGGTAAATTTTTATTATTATTATTATTATTATTGTTATTATGATATATATATACCGTATATATATACATGTAATCGTATATGTTATTGGTATATGGTTGTTGCTAATATATTACATATTATTGGCATGGTTGAAGGGTTGAGCAAAGAGTATAAAGAAGAAGCACAGTGATATACAAAATTTATCAAATTGATTTATAAAATTTATGCATTAAGTTATTGTTAAGTGTATATCCATTTCATATATTATTACATATATATAAGTTGCTGTTATTATTATTATTATGAGCATATATTATATATTATTGCTAGTTGTATTGTTACATATATTACATATATACATAAGCATATTATGGGCTACAAGGCTGCAGGCGGGCTGGTTGTTGTTATATTACAGCGAGTATGCAATAATATGCTGCGTTGTTGTTGTTGTTACTATTATTGTTAGCTTTTATTATGGTTATTATTATTACATATTATTATAATTATACATATACATATATATTATTATTACATACATATTATTATTATTATATATATAATTCCTTCTTGAGTCTTTTCTGAATCTTTACATTTTTATATTTCTTTTAAAAAAGTTAATTTATGTGAATTCCTTTCATAACAAACACCTGTATGTGTAGTAGAATAAGATTTTTCCCACTTGCTAAATTAGTTGAATATACTATTGACCCCGTCGGTTCTGTGCACCTTAAATTTATAAAAGTATGCAAGCACATAATTTAAAAAATGACAAGAAAAAAGTAGTACAAAAATTTCAGACATATTTTAACTTATGATTCGGCCATGTGCTAGGCTGATTTTCTTTACCAAGTCCACCATTTCAGGTCTCAGACTTGGTACATCACCAATATATATCCCAAATACTCACAAAACTACTGTTATACTCATATAGTGGTGTCAAATGAAAACAAATATGCAATTCAAGTTAATATCTACACTATATAACCTACAATCATTATTAATGCACAAAATGCAACAATAATTCATAGCCGCCATTTGTCTTAAAATAAGCCTTAAAGCCGTTGGGTCAGCAGTAGTCTATGCAGTACACACGACATCCATAAGAATTTTCTTCACCTTCTAACAGCTTTTAAAGAAAAATGAATGTCTGTGGCCATTTCGTGATATTCCCTATTTAATCATCACAGAAGGGCGAAGATGATTTATTTAAATATGTGGTAAAAGTTCTGCTTTTTTCATAGATGATGTAGCATACACCTTCTATCATTACATTATTCCACGGTAAAAAATATTTCGTCTGTAAAGAGAATTTTACTGTAGCCACCATGAACTTTCTCCGAGAACAGGCATTTTAGCCTTTCTCTCCTGTCTTTCTCTAGGGTATTCGCAAGTGAATGCCTGGTCCATTTTCTCTAAGTCTTAGGTCCTCTATGATGATGCGCGGCATGAAATTCTTAAGACGCGTCCAAGTCATGCCGCATTATTACAATTGGCAAAGCCTTATACCGAAACCAAAAGTAGTGTGGACGTTTTTGTTGCCGTAAAAGTCGGCAGAATCGTGCGGCTCTCCCTATGCCGACACGTATCCAACGATTGTCCGTCCTGATCAAAGGATGCCGCGCGGCAAGTGTAGTGTGAACGTGCCAATTTTGGCTTACGGCGGCCTCAATTAATTTTCGACGATCATATATGCGTGTGAGAGTGTGTGGGAGGAGGGGGTATTAACGAGTTTCATAAAAGATATTTTTTGGATGTTATATTCGTTTTACTAGAACTATTTATAGCTTGAAAGTATTGTCGGAAAATCACAATTTTATTTATCACATGAAACTGATAGGAAATAATTAAAGATGTGAGTGACGACAGTGAGTACAAGCCTGCAACCTATATATATATATATATATGATATATATATATGATATATATATATATATGTTAAGAGAGAGTATATATATATATATATATATATATAAGTTATAAGATATATACTATATATATATATATATATATATATATATATATATATATATATAGTTTATTTATCGATAAATATCTGTTATATAAAATGAAAGAAAAGCATTTTCGGAAAGCTATTGCATCGTGGATAATCGGAATAAACTATCGATTGATTATAGTTAAAATAAAAATGATATCGAAGTAAGGGTAATGAAAAAAACTGATAATATCTTCGATTATCGATAGTTTTTGATCAACCCTTCATCTTTCATTAATTCACCCCCTCAATATCGAGTTCTATCACTACCAAAGATTGGACGTACCCAAAATAGTTTATTTCCTGTTTTACGACTTGCTTGGCGACTATTACAACTGCTACAGCATCAACAAGAAAGTCCTCTTCAGAATACATCTCGATCATGACTGAATGGTGGCAATTAAAATGTGGACGGCAGAGAATTGCATGCAACAGCGGCAACGGTCTTTTTCATTGGCCCTGATAAATGTAATAAGGCAGCACAGTATGGACGCTCCTTTAGGTATCTGCATCTCAATGGACAAAATATTTTTATTATGAATAGAATTTCTTTCAATTCGTTTCTTTACAGCTTTGACAGTCTGAGGTGTCCAAAAATAATGCAGATTGCTGCCTCTGTAGCGATCTTTTATGTGACCAGTCCTCGTAAAACTTTACGGCAAAATAAACAAATATACGGCTAGTACCTAGCGGTTGCAGAGTCTTGAAAATGGTACTCTTTTCCATGCCACACTTACAGAACGCTATAACAGCAACCATGGTTTTGCTTATCGCCCCATTGCATAGTTGCTTAATATACAACCGACAAAAATAGTGTCTAAGCTTGAAGTGCGAAGGTCATATATTGAGACCATAGGTTGTCGCCTTGGATATGTTAATTTCTTACCTGGCTATAGCAACTTCAATTTTGTAACAGTATACAGTATTTAGGAGTATTTATATGCACTATTTAAGAGTATTTAGTATAATATATATATTAAATGTATTTAGGAGTATTTAGTAATGATACTATATATATATTATATATATATATATATATATATATGGCTAATATATATTTTAGTATATATAGTACAAGAGTTATTAACGGCTACACGGAACGGAGTTCGGAGTTAAAAATCTTTTTTGCCAAGGTAGACTCTAAGATACTAAATTAGGAATGTCTTAGGGAGTGAAAATTACTTTTTTTCTTATGTTTTGATGATTAAGTTAGGTTAGTTTAGGTAGGTTAGGTTGATAGATTAGGTTAGGGTTAGGTTAAGGTTAGAGTTTAGGTTAGGTTATTATGGTATGGTTTAGGTTAAGGTTAGGTGAAGTGTTATGGTTATTGGATTACGGTTTAGGTTTATGCGGTATGTTATGGTTATTGTTATTGTTATGATTAGAATAAAAGTTTATCATCTTTATGTCCAGATTCCAGGCAGCTCTCACCTAAGAAAGAAAAATTTAATTTTCACTGCAATAGATACATCTAATTATGTGTATCATTAGAGTGTGCGTACCTGTGTTGAAAATTTTTTTTTGATCGACTCCAGCATCGGCTTTCGTGTAGGTATACTTAACTATAATATGATATATTATATATAATATATATATATATATATATATATATATGAGTGATATATATATATATATATTATATATAATATATATATAATATACTATTACTATATATCTAATAAGTATATATATATAGATATCATATATATATATATATACATAAATATTATATAATATAATATATATATATATAATATATATAATATATATAGTATAATTAATAATATAAAAATATATATATTACTATATATATATTAATATTGATATATATAATATTATATAGTATATATATATATAATATATATATAACATATCAAATATATATACTACTAAATGCCAATATTACAGGTTACATTACAGCGACATTAACGATGCAGTGTACAATTATTTGCAGATTTAAGCGATATGTAAAATAAATTTTTACCAACTCTGAGGATAAATTCAATTGCTCAGGGTCAGGAGGGATAATCTTACATTATTCAGTGGGAATAGGAGACAATTAAGGTTTAATTCGTTAATATTTTTGTAATCAATTACTTGCTAATATCGTTGGATATCATATATAGTTTAATTGTTTAATAAGAAAGTTTGCACCACACGGGCGTAGCCCTATTCAAAAGATCTCAATTACCAGGACATTGAATAGTATATTATATATATATATATGATATTTATTTATATATATATATTATATATTATATATTAGTGTATTTATATATACTATATCATATCATATATTATAACTAATAATATATATATTTTACTACTCGTCAAAATTATCACGTGCACCGACTAGGTTAAATCATGCACTCGCAGGAACGGGATAGGCGCCTAACTTCTATTGAAACTTCCGCACAACCAGACGATGAAGGACCGACGAGCATCTAGTGAACTTTTGTAACCCACCCCACAAGTAATTTCGTGCAGTACTTCAGGCCGTCACCTGTGATAAATTTAGGAAAACATAAACCAGCGTAAATCTTAAAATCTGCGAAGAGGTGGGTATTGTAGTTTCGTGCGATATAGTAATCGATCTTAGGGGGTCAGTCACGTATGAACGATCTCTCGATAAACAGTGGTAGAGGATAGTGTTCAACGTCAAGAGATCAGTGCTTGCAGATGAACACCTCCAAGCCAAAGGAGCAACTGGTACAGGGAACGTTGGTCGACGATTCTGGTGTAATCGAACACACACGATTGCAACGGGGGTTCAACGGCACCTGGAACCCTGACACATGATCGGCCGTGCGAGGAAAAGGGTAGGCCAGGGGCCACGATAGCCCGGGAAATTCCGATTATTCGTCTCCGTGCATTACGAGAAGGACCACACATACGCCACGTGGACATTCTGCAGATTGACAGTCTGGCGGGCAACACAGCACTCTAGGGTGAGTAACAATACGTGCGTCGACGCCTTGCGGAACATAACTAACCGGCCCCGAAGGCCTGGCCATAACGGTCCATCGCAGACATCCACGGGCTATCATTGGAAGGGTTTGCGACGCATCTGTGGCCCAAGGAACACATCCAGTCTGATTGTGCAGAGGTGCTCTTTACGGACAAGTTGAGAGTGTCTCTGTATACCACGCCACGGACAGGCGTGCTAGAGATTCGCGCAATGCAATGTGTTGCAGTGTGCCGCCGTTGTGGGAGGTATTAATCGGTTAACTGGTTTGGGAGCCATCTCTTTATCGGGGCTTACGAAGTTGCACATCTTCGAAGGCACTCTTACAGCCGTAAGGTACTTCACAGACACCCTACTGAGCCATATGTCGTTGTCAAATAATGCCCTACATCGGTGATTTTCATGCCTAAAGGCGATGAACATGCAAGACCACACAACGAGGCCCAATGTGGTGAAACGACTACCTTCAAGGACGAACCGTTTAAATTACAGCGTTGGATTGGCCAGCATGCCGATGACTCAACCCTCCACTCTTCTACTCACTTCAAATCTGCTCCCTCTTTTGCATCTAGAGTTGCCTCTCGTTCTCAGCTTTCCAATTCTATTCTTGCTGTTCTGGATGGGATTTCCGGTGGGTCAGCGCACTGTAAAGTATTCCAAGTCTTTAAAAACGTCAACTTCTCCTACATCTCCCTCTCAAGAATACCTTGCAAACTTTCCTATTCCTTCGACGGTTCTAACGTCCTCACCTGTAAAGAACATAAACATTCTTGGGTCTGTACATAAACTATAAACTATTTGGAAACTCATATTTCATGGTGCTAAGGTGCCTCAAAGAAACTGGGAGTTCTGTCAGGTACGAGAATTTTTCCTCTTCACAGCTGCTCTAGTTATATAAGCGCCTTATTGTCAAAACCTTGATTAGGTACTGTTGTTATCTGTATGTTGGGGGCTCCGGCTGCAACCTTCTATGGATAAGTTAATTTTAGCGGAGAGACTAATAACTGTCCCCTAGCTTTCAAACTCTCTTGACCTCCTATCTCTGCGACGTGACGTTGGCGCACTATCCTCTTTTCATAGGTACTACAGACGGTAATGGTTACAGGGCGTTGCCGCTCGTCATTCACCTCGCATTGCGTCGCCCCCGGAATACAAGGGGTGCCATGCCCGTCGCATGGATGAATTAGCGTGAGTATGAAACCTCAGACTATTCTTATGCGTGCTCTTTCTTTCTAGCTAACTTCTAGTTCTGTGGTCTCCTATGCCAACTCTCTTTTTCCAATGTATTTAATCTCTTCTCCTCTTTAAAGCCCACGTGTCTGCGCTCACTGAGAGATTTGCCTTAATGCCTGGGTATTGGGTAGGATTGCCTTGTTTTATTTCCGCCCGCCTCTTACTCCTGAAAAGGGCTCGGCCGCGTGAGTGTGTTAGAACTTAAAAAAATCAAGATATATAGTTCGGACCTTAACCAATGAACATTATGTGGATAGTTCTGAACGCGGAATCCTACCAGCTGAAAACACTCTCCACGAACCTCCCGAACCTGCGACAGGCGACGCACGACGTATGGATGCAATTCCACTGTCGCGTGAGCAGTTCAACAGCCACTCATGGCGGAGCAAGCTCAGACGGTGTCGAGAACAGTCATCGTCGCATAGGGGTCATACACGTAGTTGGACAGACCCAGACCACGCCGCAGGACCGTCCTGTAGCTACCAACATTGTGTGTTTGGCAGGCGCAAACTCCGACCCTAACTGCGAGAGACATGGCTGCAATCTTGGGACTTACACTCTACTCAACTATGCAGGTCTGGGAGGATCCAACCATGCTTATTCGTCATTGTTCATTGTCCAATAAAGTGTCTTCGCGTTCTTCATACTTTTCTACCCTTCCCTTCGCCACGTACACTTGTTGTGCGTTAATTTTTGACGAGTAGTATACGTTGAGATACTATATATAATATATATATATATATATTATATATAAGTATATATAATATATAATATATATATCATATTATAGTTATATATTTTAATAGTTCAATTATTCCCTTCAGGAAAATAAACAAAGGTATCATAATGGCAGATAAATTTTATCATATTTCATTTCCAAAAAATAATATGTTAATATATTTTCTGTGAAGGACTCTTGAGCTTCATACTTACGAAGGAAATATAAACTTAAATTGTGTGTATGGTATGTGTGTATATGTGTGGTGCGTGTCTGTGTTGACTTTAATATGTATATTTGAAGGCTAATCTGTTTACTTTTACCATCTCCAATATCTATATATATATATAATATAATATAATATGGGGTAGGAAATTCAGACAGAAAATCAAATTTAGATTTAAAAGATAATTATTAATTACCATTTTAATTACTTTTTGTTAATAGAAAAACAAAATATTATAGAATGATATCTATAAATAAATAAACTTATGAAACAAACATTATATCAAAAAGAAACTATAATAATTTACAAAAAAGAGATAACTGAAGAAAAATATATAAAACAGAACTACATATTCTTATTAAACAATATTCTTCTTTGTTTTATTATTATTATTATTATTATTATTATTATTATTTATTATTATTATTTATTATTATTGAAATTGATATATTTTATGTTAGATTATATTATATATATATTTATTATTATTACTTATTATTCTTCTTATTATTAGTCTAATTATTATTATTAATAATGTTATTCAGTATTTAAGCTTCTATTCATTTTATTATTATTATATAATTATTATATATGATTATTAGTTATTATATTATTATTATATTATTGATGTATTATTACTTATTATATATTATTATTATTATTATTATTATTATATTAAATGATGGGAAAATTTTTAGGATGAATCCAAAAAGGTTTTATTTATGGTTAAAAACTGATTATGCTTAAAGGTTTGATGTAACTCAAACGAAACACGCGTTTCAAAGGTTTCGCAAACACTTGGTGTGTTGCTGGTACATTAAACGTTTTTATTTGTATTTTAATATAAATTTACGACCACCCACAACTTAACTACAATTATGTGGTTACGCAGCGACTAAGTTGTGTTACGTTTGAGTTAAGCCCTATAATTACAAAGAAATTTCTTTTTTAAATGTCAATATTTACAAAATAAATTAAAAATTATGAATGTTTAAACCAGGAAATAACTTATATGACTATGACCCGCCCTTGAAGAAGGCCCTGTCCGTGAGTAGTGACAATCAGTAAAGAAAAGATAATAATACTCTTAAGATGGATGGTTTTTATCCTAAAATTTAAATATACATCTTTCCATACCTGTTCTTCTCTCAGCTACATCTGTTAAAGTAAAAGCGTTAAAAACTGTTGGTTGAGAACGTCCCATGGAATTTTCTGCGTAAACCTTTAAAATGTAACGTGTTCCAGGCCTCAGACCAGTGACCTAAAGGAAGAAAAAACATAGCAAAATAATACATAAGTTCGCATTACGTCTATTTATAATGTACCTTAGATATAAGTTAGTTTAAGAGTTATTACAGTTCTGAGATTTTGATTTTTTTAAACTTTACATAAAATATAAACCAAAGCTAAAATTTCTGTATGTTAAAATATGAAAAACAACTGCATAATATAAAAAAAAATACCGTCAAAAGTATCTTACATTGACAAAAAATAAAAAGCGCTGGTCAAATTTTAATTATATATATATTTATTCTTTCATAGTCTTGGGAGTCTGACGAAAATAAATAGATTCATATAAACATTGTTTCATCATTTACAAACTATTTTTCGTTAAAAAAATCGATGGATAAACTTAAGATTCTCTCTGACCTCAAATCGATATTTATCCATATTTAACTTACAAATATCGAAGAAACCCATTTGGGAATAAACGAAATTCCTTAACATGGATTATATTTATTATGAGCATTATTGGAACGTTTCAAAGAAAAATATCTATATATATAAAATCGAAACGTCATTTAATTTAACTCTGAAGCTGTTAGGTCAACATTTTTGTCCATTTCATGTGAACATATGGAATTTACAAGAATTTATTCGAACTTTGTGAAATCATGTTTACAGTTTTAGTATTCTTGCAACATTTTCGTTTTAGAGTAGATAAAAAGGTTTGTCAAAAGTGTAAGAAAGAATGAGAAATTACGAAACCGGCAAATTAAATATTCCAACACGAAGCTGAAGGAAACAACATCTACTCGCCTATTTGACGTTATTTATGTAGCAAAGAAAGCATGCTAAAGATGAGAGATTGGAACATTTCCTGTGAGTAATCATTAAACCAGAGTTTAAATTATTAAGAGTTTTACCTAAAGGCCAACTATCTCAGTTAGGTTCTACGGTTTAGAGGCAGCGACAATCCATCTGGTAGGTCTTAGGTTTTTGGCAAACGACAATCCTCTAGTTTTGGTCAGTTATGGCAACACATCCTTTCCATCTAGATAGGTTAGTACTGTGACAGACAATTCTAAGTCCTAAGGTCTATGAATACAAGGTTGGTTAGGTACACACAGAATCACATTCACACACACAAACATAATTATTAATATAAATAATAGATATATAACAGTATATCATATAATATATATATATATAAATATTATAATATGTAAATATATAGAGAAATATATTGATATCGATAATATATTGATATCGATATATGTATCGATATCGAAGGTCAGAAAGAAACTTAAGTTTTACCTAAATTATATACTTAACTTTCTTTCTGACCTTCGATTCGAATATCAATATAATAATATAATATTAATATATATATTATATATAGTATATATATACGTAGGTAATATTAATTTATATATATTATTATATATATGTATATATATATAATATATAATATATATATATAGTATAATATACATTATGTGTACCTAACCAAACTTTTATCATAAACTAGACTTAAAAACATTTCAGTCAGACCTTCACGCGTCGTCGTTGCCCTGTAGACACTGAGACCTAACCAGATGGATTTGGTTGTCTTGCGAAACAACTAGACTTAACCCAGGTGGATTGTCGTTGCCGTAAACCAAGTTCACTATAGTTTGTATTAATAAAAAACTAAATAAATTATTTAAGTTAGATAAAGTAAATAGATTCACATGAAAGCTTAAACTATCTAGCTTCAGTGATGCTTTCTTTGTCCACATAAATAGGCCATACGCCGAGTAGATGTCTCATCTGCTGTGTTGGAATATGTTAATTGCCGGTTCCATACTTCACGTTCTATCTCCCACTTTCACAATTTTGTATCTACTATCAAACGAAAATATTGTAAGAATGCTAAAACTGAATAAGTATATTTCAAATGAAATCTTTATAAATCCATCACTCAAAAAAAAGAACAAAAAAAAATGGTTTAAAAATTAATCGCGTTTTTCGTATTTTATATGTAGATATTTTATTTTGAAACGCTCTAATAATCCCCATAGAATATAACCCATGTTAAGAAATCTCCTTTATTCCCAAATGGGTTGCCTCGATATTTTGTAAGTTAAATAATCGAAATAGTCGATTTTGAGGTAGAAAGTATCTATACGTTATTCCATTATATAAGATATATATTGTATAATTATATACTAATATTAATATAATATATATGATATATATCTATATATATATATTATATATATATATTATATATACATACAAATATATATTATTTAATATATATATAGTATATAATATAGTATAATAATATTAGGGTAATGACATATACAACTTTTTTTTAATATCATAATATTATTGCTATGCATGGGTTGACTTTTCTTTAAACAATAAATAAAGCTCGTTTTGATTTGTGTGAGAACAAGTTACCTCACGCAGCGGCAAATAATAATATTGAATTTCTTCTAGGTCAAATATTTTAATGAGGTATGCTCATCTTCCCATACGTAGCAATTTAATCTTTAATAGATTTGCTTCCGTTATCTTTTTTTTTTTGGATTTTATTGTTGGACGATGCTATGAAATAGGAAATGTGGAAACTCATTGACGTGTTGAGTTCAAGAACATAAATATAGCAATCGTCAAGTATGACAGCGTACAGAATGGGAAAATTAAGGGTTAAATTGCTAATATACGAAAGTGAACGGGAGCTTACTTGTGTAGTCTCTGAGTCACGAAAATAATTGGTTTGGTCATATATTGTAAGCCTTTATGTGAATGAAACTGTTGGTTAGGATAATGTATGTACAAAGAGTTTGAACATGTTATCCTTGTATGATTCTCGGTAAAACAATTGAGTGAGAAGCTACTATTCAACATGACATCAAATGAATGAAGTAAACTTAAAGCATCATAATATAAATTTTCTTTCTTATTGTAAATTAAATTTAAATTAAGGTTTTCATGGTTATTGTATCTGTTAGAACATTTTGAGCTAAATACTATATTCCTGAAATTCTACTTCAATGGTTTAGTCATATATAATATATATATATATAATATATATATAATATTTTTTTACTTATGTGATATATAATATAATACTAATAATAGCGTAGGTATATATTATATATAACTTGATTATAAATGTATATATATATATATATATATATATATATATAAATATATATAATATGAATTAAATAATATTGAATTTCAATGTTTTTTAACTCAAGGGATACTGTCGAAAAAAAGGCTAAAATTTCAACAAAAAATTTGTCAATTGGTACTACAAGAAAGCATAAAAGAAATTTTTGCCAAGCCATTGAATATTTCAAAGACTAACGTTAGGTTACTTAAAAAAAATGTTCTTGGGCTTTCATCATAACACTGGCTTGAATAATGTAAAAAAAATAAAATATTCTTTGAGAATTGTAATGCGTGAAAAAGAAGTGTTTTCCATACCTAAGTATCAGGAGAGTCAAACTTCGTAATAATAACTATAGAAATATAAGACAATCAATAGATATCAAAAGAAGAAGTTAAAAAAAATAATTGATTCACATAAGAAAAATTTGGCTACTGCTAAGCATCATAACACCTGCTCTAATTTCATCGAAATCATCCATCAAAAGGCAGAGATGCGCTCATAGAGAAATGAAAGTGTGCCTACACTACGATTGAATAGAAGACATAGTAGTAAACACTTCATCACAAGATTCTGGAACCAGTACAGATAAAGCATCTATGGAATCTCCTCTAAAACAAATCAAAGATTCTACGCTGGCAACAAATTGGTTCTACTGAACTACATTTCAACTCATAAGGCTCAAAAGTTTTCCAAGAGTTAAAAAAAGTGAATATATCTGCCCACTCTAAATACGAAATGAAAAATAAATATCTATAGGTATTTAATAAATGGTTTCCATCTATTGTGCAGAAGAAAGTAAAGAATAAATATGAGTATTCAAGTAGTAGGTCTTCAAAGTCCTAGAGAGAATCAAAATTAGGGAAGTCGATATAAACCAGGTGTATCTCGCGAGGAATATTTAAAGGAATAGACTTATTGCTTAAACGACTTTCTGCATAGTCTACATTAAAATGATACGTGTTAAACTAAAGCTGTATAATCTGTCATATAAATGGGCGTTGGAAGTTAAGATACGAAGAAAATTTACAGCATGTCTGAATGGTCTCAGTAAATATAGGGCTTCAACATCACATTTTGGACAGATATGTTCTTGTTTTTGACTTTATCTTAATATGCATACCAAGATCACTAACTTGAATTAATTTTGCGATGAAACCCGAAGGGATGAGGTCTTAAAAGAATCGTTTGCTCTAGAGGTAGAGATACCTGTAGTAGACAATCCTGGATGGATGGATGATTTCAGGCTTCTCTATATTTTATGCTGTGCATTTCGAAAATATAAGGAAAATGACAAATTACCGAAAATAACTTGGCGATCTCTGCCATCTCTATTCATGATGTTCGATGGAATTCCAAAGCAAATTATTCCCTTATTTCTTATTTTCTGCTACCAATATGGAGATCAATATTTGAAAACCAGGTACTTTCAGAGCTTATGGTTGGCATATGATTTTCTAACCAAAAATTTAAGAATGAAACATATAACCAACTTTTTTCAAATATTAAACTAAATGCAGAATGCGAAAAAATGCTTCAAAACTCACTGATCGCAAGGAAATTTTATTATTTCTATACCGCGAACAAATATTATTACTGAAAGGGGAATAAAACATAGAAGAAGTATGGAAAACCTAAACAATATTTAAACTCTCTAATTAAATTTTTTTCCAAAAATAACAATTCTGAAATATTATCTACTCTCTTGTAATTAATTAGTCTGCACGAAAACTTGTAACTTTACAGAAATAAAGTATTCTTATATTTTCTTACTTTGCTTTAAATCGTGCATATATAAAGATCCGATGCATGTTTGCGAACCCCACCTAAATATCATTCTTAATTAAAACTTTTCCCAAAATTCAGAATAAAGATTAACGTATTCTTAATTCATATCAAAATGTTCATCGATTCCCACTGCATTGTAATACAATTTATATTATATATATATATCATAATATTATATATAATATAGTATAACATATATATAATATATATATTATTATATTATATAAGTATATATATAATATATATATTATATACTATATAAGTATAATATATAATACATATATTATCGTGATAAAAATGTATGCTATATCAAATCAATATATAATAATAAATTATATGATCATATTATATTATATATAATATATATTATAAAATATATAATATATTATAATATATATATAA
>JABUQX010123043.1:0-7500 GCA_015478945.1 Trachelipus rathkii
CGCGTTGTACTTCGTTCGGATCAAGTTTGGGTGTTTAACCGTTTTCGCATTTATCGTGAAACGCTCGCGTTTTCGTTATACCTTCATATATATATATATATATATATATATATATATATATATATATATATATATATATATATATATATATATATATATATATATATTAGTTATTTATTTTATTTTATATATTATTATACAATATTATATGTAGTTTAATTATTTATAATTTTCCCAAAACTAATTCTTTTTTTCTTATTTTTCAGATTTTGTTTCAATTTGAAAAGAATCCGAAATGGAAAGGTTGGATTATATTACGTCGATGGAAATGGCCATTTTAATATGTACTTCACCATATATTAAGGACATAATCTTCAAACAAATTTTCAGAGACAAAATGATTTTAGATTTGTCTTATGACGGAAAAAAATCTTTTTCGAAATGGTCTCAAGAGATGAAGGAAGCTGCATTAAAATATCTGAAGAATTTTTCTTGTCCATTGGAATTAGAAAATAAAATATACAATTTGGTACTTATAATTAGTACGAAGCTTCTAAAATGGGCTCATTACAAATATTTTATTTTTGGCATTCCTTTTGAGTGCACTCGAGATGTTGTTAAAAGATCTTTATTTAATCAACAAGGATCTATTGATTATTTAATTTCGTTAAGCCTTCCTTTTGAGCACGTCAAAAAAACTTAGAGCTTTAAACGAAGTACCATGTATTACAACTTTTATTTCGGAAAAGATATCACGATATTTCTCGGTATACTCCCTGAAGAGATAATAGAAGAACGTATATTTGATACAAATAGGGATTTGGTTAATCTTTCGACTTTAGTAAAACAATATGTCACCTGGAATAGTGAATTGTCGAGTGATTTGTACTTTATATTCGAGCTTAAAAAATCTATCATGAAGGGAAACTATATTGTCTTCAATCATTTACCAGCGTCGTACATTGCAGAAAACAGGATAAACATCTGTACTTCTATTTTACGTTCAGTAGCAGAAAAATATGAGAGAAAAATGTTATGGTGTGAATGGGTTCCAAAAGATTATTATATAAATTTATTTTTGTACGTGTTTGAAAAATTTAATGAAACGGAAAAAATTGAAATCTTTAAAACATCTGAAACTGAATATTGTTATAGAGTTCTAGAAGGTCTTTTGGATTGGCCATTTCAGAATAATTTTCTTAGGTATGCTCAACTAATGTGGGAAAATTTAAGTCCCAGGTATTTTCCGCCTATACTGATAAAAATTATTTATAAATATCAAGATTGTGAAGGACAGATTTACAATTACAGGTATATATTCAAACAATTATGGATGGATGCTCCTGAAAATTACAAAAGTTTCGCTTGTAAAGAATATTACGTATTAAAAATTATGAATTATTTTTTAGAGCTTGAACCTTTTACACATTTTGATAGATGCAACTTAAAGTTAGTGTTTGAACATGTCAAAAAGGTTAACGATTCAAATATGATTTTTAACTTAATAAAGGACTTAACCATAAAATTAACAGCAGATGAAAAGTATGAATTAGCTGACATATTTTTCGAATGCATTTTATTACCTGAACATACTGCAGATTTCAAGAATAAATTTATTAAATCATTAGAAACAGAAACTTATTTAAAAGATTTACGCATTAAAAATAGACTGAAAGAAGCAGATACTCTGACAAAATGGTGCCGATCATCGTCAAAGGCTTCTGAGGTATTTAAGGTTAATTTCACAAAGGTTAATTACACAAATGCTTTTGAGGTATTTAAGGTTAATTTCTTCAGTTCAAGAACAGTGGAAAACTTCAAAGCAGCTTTTATTCAAGAAGTTAACACGGAATTAATTGACAAGATTTTAACGTGGGTGCTTTAACAACAAACCGAAATGAAAAAAATACAGAGTTGACCGACGCACCAGGTGTGGTGCTGTGCGGTGCGGTGCGATGCCGTACGTGGTATGGTGCTGCACAAAATTCAAGTGTCTTGGTACAGTGCAATTTTAAAAATATAGAGGTGCGGTGCGGTGAGGTGATTGATGCGCTTACTCTGGTGCGGTGCTGTGAGGTGCACAAAATTCCGATGCTCGGCCAATCCTACGATAAAGTATTCTCTATTACAATAAACCAAATATAAGAAATTTGAACCACGAAGAAAGAGTCCATAACAACTGAATATCTGGAAGCGATGACGTCATAGGCCTAAAAAAAAAATTATTTCTTTCTCTGACATAATTCATTACTAAAGAATTTCTGATCAATCATAATAACGTACAAAAACTGTTTGGTAACATCAAATTAACGGAAAATGATTTGCTGAGCTTAAATGGAAATATTAAATCTCTAACGAGAGTTCAATTTCAAGTGTTGTGTAAAGGGCTCTTTGTTTACACAAGCAATTCTGATCACAAATATTTTGTTTTATTTCAGCAAATGTTTGAAAAATTTCAATAGAAATAAAATTGAGATTAAAACAGTTTAAAAAGTAATGAAAATTTTCTAAATTATTAATTTAAGTGTAAACTTTTTATTAAAAGATAAAGTTTTAAACTATTTATTTAAACATTAAATAACAAAATATTTTATCTTAGTATTTTGATACTTATCTAAAATCTCAAATGGATAAATTTTTTAAATGATGGTGACAAGTAAGAAAAATCTTATATTTTGTAATAAATTATTTTATTCTTTTACATTTGTTATCAATATCCTATTCATTGAAAAAATAAACATGAATTTAATTTTTTATCTTTTTATTTATTTGAAAAATTATATTTTTGTTTCTATTTCAAAATATAATTATTAAAAGGTTTAGAGTTGGAAATTTACTTGAAGTTAATTCTTCACTGTTTTCGTTTTGACTCCCAGCATGGTTTTAGATTGGGTAAATCATGCCAGACAAACCTTTTAGAATTTATGGAATACATTACTGACTACATTGACCGAGGAAATCCAGTTGATATTGTATATTTAGATTTTAGCAAAGCCTTCGATAAGGTTCCCACATAAGGTTGATGCAAAAGTTATCGCAATGTGGTATAGGTGGAGGGGTACATGGTTAGATTAATGGGTGGTTGTGGAATAGAAGACAGTGTTTTACTAGTGTAGAAAATATTGAACAGTGGTGTCCCTCAGGGTTCATTGCTGGGGCCACCATTGTTCCTGATTTATACAAATGATTTGCCCAGGGACCTAAAAGTAATGTTTTAAGTTTGCAGATGATACTAAAGTGGCTATCTCAGTTAGAAATTATGGTAGATGTATAAAGATTTAAATTGATATTGATTTACTTCTTGGGGGTCAGATAAGTGGCAAATGAATTTTAATAGTAAAAAGTGCAATGTTCTTCGCCTAGGTTACTCAAATAAAAGATTTAACTGCGATATGAATGGGGATTGGCTTGGGTCAAGAAAAAGATTTAGGTGTGATTATAAGCAGTAATTTGAAAGTAGCTAATAAGTGTTTGAAAGTAAGGAATAAAGCTAATAAGATGCTAAGTAGAATAAGTCATAATGTCGTTTACAAGAGCTTAGAAGTGATAAAAAAAAACTATAATGGCTGTGCTAGTCCTTAATTAGAGTATTGTAAACAAGTATTGGGCCCCTAATTTATGGAAAGGCTTAGATATGCTAGAGAGAGTGCAACAACAATGATTTCTGTGTTTGAGGATAGTAACCATGAGAAGAGACTGAAGGAGTTAGGAATGTTTTCTGAAGAAAGGCGATTTCTCAGAGGGGACATGATACAAGCCTACAAAATACTTACATCCATTGATAATACATAGACCAATAAATTCTTCATAGTAGACCACGGACGGAAGATCAGGGGGCACAGTAAGAAAATTAAAAATGCATGCCATTTTGATATAAGAAAACATTTATTTAATAATAGGGTTGATAATTTTTGAGATTGTTTGCCGCAGGAGGTTGTTAAGTGCTACTCGCTTGCAACATATAAGAAAGGATTCGGCAGAGGTATATGGACGGTTTGGGTATCATATAGAATTTTTTGACTAAGTCAAATTGGCGGGTATTTTCCTAGAGTAGTTATTAAGGCTAAACCGCATTTCATGACATTTTAAAGCTTGCAGTATGGCTATCATGTAACTAAGCCATAGTTTTATTTTTTTTTTTTTTTTGGGAGTAGACTCGGTGTATATAGTTTAAATTATTGACAAGCCCTAGGGTGCTCTGTGGGTTTTGAATGAACATGTTGTGTGATTGGTTCTGTATTCTAGTTTACAGGGATATTCTTGATAGGCCAATGTGGCTTCTCACTTTTTTAATACTTTGCTATGTTATGTTATGCATTTTGTTCTATTGAGTTCATCACATTTTTTAAACGGTATTAAACCAAATTTAAATATTTAGCATTAAAGATGATACTAATGTGTTGAACAACTTAACGTTTGTGAAAATTTTTCAGAATTCAACATTAACATAGGTAAAAAGCAATTGTATCTAATTGACAACCATTTATGGGCAACAAACTGTTTTCAAGATTGTAAATAATAAAAACCAATGCAAAAAATAAAAATAAAATACTAGGAAAAATTATTAAAAGTTAGGAAAAATTATTATTAAATTTACAAGTTATTTAAATATAAATTCATGAGCTTTCATTCCTAAGCTGGAACCTCTTTCAGAAGTGATATTTTTTAAACTAACATTTAAAAAACAAAAATTATTCAGTTATGTAAGACTTCAAAGTTTTGATAATTTAATTTTTTTTTTAAAATTGTGTGGTGCACAGAATATTATTTTGTATTGTGTCAATGTTATAATCGCCTTTTTATTTTTAATACAAAAAGGCGATTATAACATTGACACAATACAAAATAATATTCTGTGCACCACACAATTTTTAAAAAAAATTAAATTATCCAAACTTTGAAATCTTACATAACTAAATAATTTTTGCTTTTTTAAATGTTAGTTTATAAAATATCACTTCTGAAAGAGGTTCCAGCTTAGGAACGAAAGCTCATGAATTTATATTTAAATAACTTGTAAATTTAATAATTTTTCTTAACTTCAACCTTAGTATCTCCTAATTGATTCCTTCTTATCTCATCAACAAGGCCCTCCTACTTGTAAATATTTGCACTAGCGATTAGTGCTTTAACCCCATATATATATATATATATATATATATATATATATATATATATATATATATATAATATAACATATATATAATAATATATATAAAATTATAAAAAAAAACTATTATATAATATATATAATATATATATATATATAATAAATAAATATAAATATATATATATATATCAATATAGATTATAATATATAATATATATATCAATATATATATATATATATATATATATATATATATATATATATATATATATATATATATATATATATATATATATATATATATATATTATATATATATATATATTATATTTAACCATATATATATATATATGATATATATATATATATTCACTTTTCTTCGTAGTGGGGGAATAAAAGTCTTGAAATTTTTCTTATTTAATATAAGAATTCCAATTCGTTGTTACACACAAAAAAAAAACATTGCGAAATAAGGTCGAGCATTAGTTATAGAATAAAATTATAACGCATAATAAAATTAAAAGAATTTATCTAAATAATACATATAAATAAAGCTATAGGCTTAAAGCACAAACTTTGGTACTAACAATTTTGATGAGGGGACTAATAACTCTCATTGAATAATTACCAAGTCACTAGTAAGGTAGAGCATCAGTTAAAAAAAAATATGGACATAATAAAATTTAAAAAAATTATCTAAAAGAATACACATAAATGGGCATATCTTTCCTATAGCCCAAACAATAATTAAGTTAGCTAATGATTTTTTGATGAGGTGACTAATAACTCTCTTTGATTAAATGAATTCATAGCTATTATGGCTAGTATGCGATTAAAAATTATGATGGGAGTACTATATACTCTTGTTTGATTAAAACATTCAATTGCTATTATTGCAAGTCACCGATCCTACTTTTGAAAAAATATTTCAAATCGAAGTTTATCACCGCTTCTTCTCAGAAGAAAACTATTCATTTCAAATATACCTAGAATTATAGAACTATATAGGTCCAGCGTCTAGAGAGATTTAATGAAAGCCTTAAAGAAAAATCCAGATAAAACTACTTCCAAAAGAAACTATTAATTTACAAATATGCCTAAGAATAAATTAGGGCTAATATAGGTTAGAAAAATTAAGGATTTAGGGCAAATTTTAAAAAATATCTAACGTCTATCTTTAATAAATAAACTTCCCAAAGTTAAAATATAAAAATTGAGCGTGTGATATTTGGGAGAGGTTCGTCTAAGATTATTAATAGGTTTGCTTTTGTTATGTATGTGTTTTTAAAGAGGGTATGGGGTGTAGCACCCATGCTGATGATATCTATTAAGATTTTTCCTTCCGTGGAGGAACTAAGAACACTTCCTGCAAAGAGGAAATTACTTATATAGTGTTTTCCTGTATTCAGATTAAGTGATCTGGTGAGAGGTATGTGCGGGTTAAAGCATGGCTTTGCACGCGAGAGGGTGGTTTTGGAGTAAGGAGATAGTTTCTAACTTTATGCAAATAGTAGAAAGATTATAGTGTGTGTCTGTAAATCTATTAGTGAGATTTATTTACATTATTCATTTCTTTATAATGTAGAGGTAAAGATTCAGAGTGATTGCGTGTGCGCTCTGATGTCTCTTGTTATTTCGGCACTCTTGTGTTAGAGGCATCAGTATATCTGATGTGTTCACAACTATTGCTCTTGAACAGAATTCAATTGCATGGTCACTCAGACGTCAAACCCTATACTCTTTTCTCTCTTGCTTACTCTATCCTCCAATTTTTTCCCCAGTTTTTTAAAGGTGGATAGTTGTTGCATAAACTGCGCAACTGCGTTGTATATTCCCTTGTTCCTAATTGGGAGTCTTTCAAATTTTTCAGTTTATGGTTTAGGTTTTCTTCACAAAATACAAACTAAATTAATTTGTTTTCTTTCTTTATCTCTCCTAACTCTTTTATCGACTATTTTTAATTTACTCGACTGTCTAACATACAATAGACGACACATTCTTTTATCTCCTCCTTTTCTCCGAAATCACCAATTTCAGCCAAATTCAGTGTTCACACCCACTCCCACCCATATATATATATATATATATATATATATATATATATATATATATATATATATATTATATATATATATATATGTATATATATATATATATATATAATATTTCTTCTTCTTCTTCTTCTTCTTCTTCTTCTTCTTCTTCTTCTTCTTCTTCTTCTTCTTCTTCTTCTTCTTCTTCTTTCCTTCTTCTTCTTCTGCGGGATGGAAATATCTATATTAATTTTTATATTTTTATTTTTCATAAATTTCTTTACATTTACATAATTTGTGCTGAATTTTTATAAGTAGTTAATGTTAAATACACATTAGGGTTGGCCGAACACCGGA
>JABUQX010123044.1:0-31336 GCA_015478945.1 Trachelipus rathkii
GTATTGTGTAATAGCAAAGAAATCTAAAAATTTCGTTAAATGTAATGTCATTTAGAATTCGGCTTTCAAGATAAATTTGGGCTCCTAGGTAATTTAGGCTAGGTGTTTGAGGTATTCCTGTTGCAACAACCGAAAATATTTAATTGATGTTAGTATAAAGCGTAGTCAAGCTTATTTATATTGTTATATGTGTCATAGCAAAGAAATTAATTTGTTATATATATGTATTCCATGTTAGACTCGGTTCAGATAATAATTGGGGCTCCTCTGGGAGATTTAGGCAGGTGTTTGAGGTATCTCTTTGCAGAAACCGTAAACCATATTTACAATTTAATGTATGATACAGCGTAGTCAAGCTTTATTAATATTTGTTATATGTGTATAGCAAAGAAATCGTAAAATTTGTTATAATACGTATTCATGTTAGATCGGTTTCAGGATAATCTAGTTTGGGCTTTAGGTAATTTAGGCAGGTGTTTGAGTATCTCCTTTTGCACAACTATAAACATACACAATAGTAGTAATAAAGCCTAGTCAAGCCTATTTATATGTTTATATGTGTAGTAGGAAAGAAATCTAAATTTGTTATATATTGTATTATGTTAGTCGGTTTCAGATAATAATTTGGGCTCTAGGTAAATTTAGGCAGGTGTTTTAGGATTTCCCTTTGCACAATCGTAAAATAATTTACAACATTTATGCTAGTGAGAAAGCTTATCAAGCTTATTCATATTGGTATATATGTGTAATAGCAAGAAATCTAATTTGTTTAAATATGTGTAATCATCTTAGATCGGTTTCAGATACATTGCCTAGATAATTTAGCAGGTGTTTGAGGTATCTCTCCGTTGCACAACCGTAAAATATTTATAATTTGATGTGGTGATAAAGCTTGTCAATTCTTATTTATATTGTATATTTATTTAATTAGCAAAGAAATCTAAATTGTTATAATATAATCATGTTCGATCGGTTTCAGATAATATATTTTGCTCCTAGGTAATAGGCAGGTTTTGAGGATCTCCTTGCACAACCGTAAACAATTTTTACACAATTTTATGTAGTGATAAGCGTAGTCAAGATTATTTATATTGTTATGATGGTAATAGCAAAGGAAATCCTAGAATTTTGTTATAGAATGTATTCATGTTAGATCGGTTCAGATAATAATTGGGCTCTTATGTAATTTAGGCAGGTGTGTGGAGGATCTCCTTTGCAGACCGTAAAATTTTACACATTTATGTACTGATAGATGCGCAGTCAGCAACTTTCTCATGGTATATGTGAATAGCAAAGAATCTAAATTTGTTATATGTTAAAAGCAAAGAAATCTAATTTGTTATAATAAGTATTTCATGTTAGATCGTTTTCCACGATAATAATTTGGCTACCTAGGTTATAGGCAGGTGTTTGAGGTATCTCCTTTGCACGACCGTAAAAAAATTTTACACATTTATTTGTAGTGATAGAGCGTAGTCAAAGCTTATTTATATTGTTATATGTGTAGTAGCATAGAAATCTAAATTTGTTTATATATATCATGGTAGATCGGTTAAGGATAATAATTTGGGTTCCTAGGGAATCAGTGGTTTGAGGTATCTCCTTTGCACACCGTAAAATATCACATTTGTGTAGTGATAAGGCGTAGTCAAGCTTATTTATATTGTTTTATGTGTAATAGCAAGAAATCTAATTTTTTAATATGTAATTCATGTTAGATCGGTTTCCAGATAATAATTTTGTGCTCCTTGTAATTTAGGCAGGTGTTTTTAGGTATCTCCTTTGCACAATCCAAAAATTATTTACAATTTGATGTAGTATAAAGCGTAGTCAAGCCTATTTATATTGTTTTATTGTTAAATAGCAAGAAAATCAAATTGGTATAAACATGTATCATGTTATGTGATCGGTTTCGATAATAATTTGGGCTCCTAGGTATATTAGGCTTATGTTTGATGTATTGTAAGAAATTGTAAAATAGTTAAATTTTTTAATGGTAACGCGTAGTCAAGCTTAATTTATATTGTTTTATGTGAATAGCAAAAAAAATCTAAATTTGTTATCAATATGGTATTCATATTAGATTGGTTTCAGATATAAATTTGGGGCTAATAGTAATTAAGGCAGGTGTTTAAGGTACTTCCTTGCACACGTAAAAATATGTACAATTTATGTGTGCTAAGCGTGTCAAGCTTATTTATATTGTTTATGTTAAATAGCAAAGAAATCTAAATTTGGTTATAGATATGTCTTCATGTTAGACCGTTTCAGAAAATTTTGGGCTATATGTATTAAAGGCCCGTTGTTGGAGGTACACCTTGCACAACCGAAAATTTTACAATTTGATGTAGTGATAAGAGGTAGTAAACTTATTTATATTGTTTATGTTAAATAGACGAATTAAATTGGTTATAAATGTAGATTCCATTTAGATCGTTTCCAGATATGATAAAATTGGCTCTTCTAGGTAATTTAGGCATATGTTTGAGGTATCTCCTTTGAAGAACCGTAAAATATTTACAAGTTTAATGTCGTGATGAAGCGAATCAAGCTATTTTTATTGTTTATGGTAAAAGAAAGAAAATCGTGTTAGAATTGATTCTGTGTTAGATTGGTTTTCAGAAAAATTATTTGCTTCTAGGTAATTTAGGCAGTGTTTAAGGTATCTCCTTTGCACAACTGTAAAAAATTTACACATTTTTATTGGTGATAAAGCGGTATCAAGCTTATTTAAATTGTGTTATATATGTAATAGAAAAGAAATCTAAATTTGGTTAAATATGTATTCATGTTGAATCGGTTTCAGATAATAATTTGGGATCCAGGTAATGTAAGGCAGGTGTTTAAGCGTAATCCTGCCTTTGCCACAACTGGTAAAAAATTTACACATTATGTAGTGATAAAGTGATCAAGCTTATTTATATTGTTATATTGTGTAATAGCAAAGAAATCTAATTTGCTATAATATGTATTCATGTACGATCGGTTTCAGATAATAATTGGGCTCCTAGGAATTTAAGGCAGGTGTTTAAGGTTCACTCTAGACGAGAACTCTGATCCGTAAAACGCTCACAAATGTTATACCATTTAATGTTAGGGTGTAAATAAACAGTACGACTAGTCAAAAGACGTATTTGTATTGCTATTATGAAAACATAAATTTAAGAATTGTATGAAATTATTCGAATAACCCTGTGTTATACATAGTATTCAGATTGTTTTAAAAAAAATAAATCAATTGTAATAAATTCGTCAGTATAGGATAAATACCGTGCTATTTCGTAGAAGGAAATATCGTGTCGCTGTCTCTCCTATTGGTACATTTAGGGTCAACGTGAGGTATTGACGGTATTAAATTCTTGCATGAACATAACCCTAATGAGATTCTGACAACTGATTACTATTTCACAAATTGATGTATTAAGTAAAGCGTAGTCAAGCCTAAACGTATTTATCATGTGTCTTTTGTAAAATAGGAAAAGAAACTAAATCTCCCGTATCATAAATAATATGTACAAGGTACCATGATTTAGGTTGCTCAGATAATACATTTCTGGGTAGCTCTAAGGATGTGTCAGGTCGATTTTCTAGTATGACAAAATCTTTTAGACACACAATCAGAGATACACACAGAATTTATCACGACATACGGCCTTATTATGAAACATACTGTTAAGGTCTTCAATGCCTGATATCCATATACTGTGTGCACTATAAGCAATCGCAGTTGTAAATAAGCAAGAAAGCGAATAATTTGTTTATCAATAATTGTTATCCAGTTCTACCGACCTGACTGATTGAGTTAGATCAACTAATTGGCCTCTCTAAGGTATATTGTAACTGCCGAATATTTGAGAGTGTATCTTCCGGTTTGCAACCAATCCGTAGATAATAATTTCCTTCACTTTTGATGTAATATAAGATTAAAACCTAGAAGTCGTATGATTTTATCATATCTCACTAAGTGTGTTAGTAAAGAACATATGATAAAATTTCGTGCTATTAAATGCCAATCCAGGAGAGCCGGTTTCGACGAGAAGTATAGCACCTGGCTCCCAAAGCAGTCAATTTTCTAGGACTATGAGTGTTTGAGGCTATTCTTGTGCATCGAATCGCAAGAGTACTAAAACTAAAAATGTCACACAGTTACGCTTGGTAGTACAATGTAGAACAGAGATTGCTGTAAGTCGCAACCGCTTATATTAATCAGGATATAAGTGTTTCAACGCGAAGAAAATATAAATAAATTAAGTACAGCATAAAAATACAAAAGATTCGATACTTACCGTCCTTCAGGAAATAGCCACAATAATGTTGATTAGGGCTCCTAAGTAATTTAGAGGCCGAGAGTGTAATTGCACGTCTAAGTCGAATATCCAACTGTGTGACACACTACGTAAAAAATATCGATACCAAGCAGCTTTATTGTTAACTTGAAAAGAAGTACTTCGATAGGCTTTTCTTAGGTGGTAGTAACATGGAATAGGAGCAGATCCAGGTACGTCTACTGCGAAAACGGCAAATGGTAATAAGCAAAGAAAATCTGAAAAGTTATAGTATAATTGGGACTAATATTAAATCCATGTGAGGTATCGTTTTAAGATACATAACTTATGGAGTCTATATGGGGTTGAATCTTTAAGACATTACCTCTATTGCACCGGTACTCATACTATTTGGCGCCACCACCGTAAATATGATAACCTATACTCCGTGTACGTTGATATGTCCAAGCTGTATCCAAACGCAGTAGAATTACTGGTCCTTAGTATATAAAGGCCTTGAGCAGAACATACACACTATGTTTGATAATAAAGAAACCACTGTTAGATCGGTCACTACCCATGAATCTAGCAGTAAATTTTCGTACTCTCTAGGTAATTTAAGCATGAGTTCCCGATAAGGTATAGCAAGCGCGAGATGAGCACAACGACATAATATAAATAAGTAATTATTCTCAAAATCTAGTGAAACAAAGATGGGAGTCTTGCAAACTATTTGATATAGAGTATTCTATCACAGAGTGTAGTGAATTACTCGCAAGAAATCTATGAAATACGATTATTGTATTCAGCAGTCAGTTTGAAGTCGACTTCAGATATGGATAAACTATTGGGCCTCCGAGGATAGAAATTATGGAGAGGAGACTCTGAGTATCTAACTGTTGTCCCCATCCGTAATAGAAAGATACACCTCTTACGGGATGCTATAGTGATAAAGTTAGTCAAGCTATTTATATTATTATATGTGTATAGCAAAGAATCTAAATCTTTAGTCCTAGGTATTAATGACATTACGCGAGTCTAGATGTAGAAACGCGGATTACTTTCAGAGAAACAACATAATTTGGGCATACTCGTAATATCTTAGAGTGCAGGGTTGAGGTATCTTAACGTTGCACAATCGAGCTCAGTACACAAATAATTTTCAACACAATTGTAATAATGGAAGTGTAGGCTAGATGTCTGAAGTCAGATGGCTATTTAGGCATCAAGCGCATTTTTGTGCTGTCCTGCTCGTAGATTCTAAGTAAACTGCAAAAGAGATACTAAAATTATTGTATAACGATAGATGTTCGTCCTGGATTGGGTCAGAACGGTTCGTATCCTCACGATACAAATTTGGGTTCCAGGGACTTGCAGGCGACATCAGCTCTGGTACTGGAAAGGATCCCTTCGCGCGACAATATTCCGTAACACATGATTTGACAGTGATTTGGTCTAAATGGTCAATTAACAGTCGGTCATGTATGCACATTATATATATTGTTTTTATGTTTATCAAAGGCCATGAGAGAGAATGAGCGTATGAAATTGAGTTACTAATATGTATCATACATAGTTATAAGAGATAATTAGTGTGTATCGATATCCGATATAAGAGATACGGTCCCTAGTTAATTTACGTCAGGGATGTTAAGGTATCTCTCTTGAGACACAAACCGAGTGAAATATATATTCAATTTGGTGTTAGTGATAAAGCGTAGTCAATCTATTTTTAAGGAAGTTTATATGTAGTGGAAGAAGGATCAAAGGAAAATCTAAATTTTGTATATGATTGCTATCCAGTCTTGACTAGTAGGATCGGTCCAGAATATATAATTCAGAAGCAGTTCGTCTTCCGATAGAGTTATTTACATGTACCCGAAGTTTTTAAAGTGTGATAACTGTTCCTTTTGGCCCAACATATAAAAAAATTATAACTATTATTTTGTATTGTATGTGAGATAAGATCGTAGTACAAACTCCCTATTTTGTAATATGTATCTCTACTGTATAATAGCATAGCAAATCTAAATTTGTTTATAAACATGTTTTCATGTTTCAGATAATAATATTGGGCTCCTAGGTATATTTGCTTATGTTTGATGTATCTCCTCGGCACATATTGTAGTAAAATACTCTCCAAGAATAGAGCTAAATAGATAAAGGGCAGTCCAATGTTATTTATATTTGTTTTATTCTGTACAACTATGTATCTATATAATTTATGTTAATAATATGATAGTTATATTAAGCATAGAGATGTAAGTGAATAAAAATTTTTAATATTGAAGCTAAGTAGGTATTAAGGCAGGTGTTTAAGGTATCTTCCTGTACGCAACCGTAAAATATTTACCAATTTTATGTAGTGATAAGCGTAGTCAAAGCTTTTTTATATTGTTTATGTGTAATAGCAATGAAATCTAAATTTGTTTAGATATGTCTTCATGTATAGACCGGTTTCAGAATACATTTGGGCTTAAATAGTCAATTAAGGCAGTTGTGTTGAGGTATCACCCCTGCACAAACCTCGTAAAATATTGTACAAATTTGATGTAGTGAGAAAGCAAGTAGTCAAGCTTAATTTATATTGTTTAGTGTAATTAGCAAAAGAAACTCTAAATTTGTTATATATAGTCATTCATTTTACGATCGTTTCAGATAATAAAATTGGGCTCCTAGTAATTTAGCGCCAGTGTTGAGCGTATCTCCTTTGCAGAGACCGTACAAATATATGACCAATTTTAATTCGGAGAAGCGACAGTCAAGCTTATTTTATTGTTATATTATGTGTAAAAGAAAAGAAATTTGAAATTTGTTATAATGTGTATTCATGTTTAGATCGGTTTTAGATAAATAATTTGGATGCCTAGGTAATTTAGGCAGGTCGTTATTCATCCTTTTGCACAACTGAAAAAATTGTATGCATTTATTGAGTGATAAAGCGTAATTCAAGCTCTGATTTATATGGTTATAAAATATCTGTGTAAATCCGCAATAGATTAAATTTTATTAATAAAATTAAGGTATCATTGATTAGAATGGATTTCACCGATAAATTTGGGGCTCTATAGTATAAATTTTGGCAGGTTTTATGAGTGTAATTCCTTATGCCTATAACGAAGAATATTTACAATTGAATGTAGTGATATAAGGTAGTATTGTCTTAATATTAAATTGTTATATCATATAGGTCAAAGAGCAAAAGAAAGTACTTATAAATTTTATGAGATATAAAGCGGTATTCATGTTAATGATATAATCAGGTTTCAGATATATAATTTTAAGTTCCATAAGGTAATTATTGAATATCTATCAGGATGTTTAGATGGTTATCCTTTGCCTATATATAACCGTAAAAATATTACAATATGATTTATTGTGATAAATCGTAGTCAAATTTAATTTATATTTATTATGGAGATAATATATATTTCAATACTAATTTGTATTAACTTGGGGTATTACATTATGCTAGGAGGATCGGAGGTTTTCTGAGATGAAATTATAATTATTGGCGCCGAAGTTAGTTTGCAGCTAATTACTATCACACATATTATATAATTATTATATCATATTTTATAATAATTAATATATATTATATTATTATTTTTTCCACATTGACGTCGTATCTTGTGGGGTAACATTTGTGAAATGAGACCTATGACAAAACGTATTTAATTTTAAGTCCAAGAAATAGATATACTATCGAAGTTAATGCAGTTATACTGTTTTTGTTGATTAGCAAGTGAATACTTAAATTTTTATTACAAAACATGACATGAGTTTGGACATGAGTCAGATTGAGGTTTTTCCCGAAAATATTCAAGTTCCAGGTATTCATTTGCTGCAGAAATTAATCAAATACCAATTATTATTATTATATTATGATTTATATTATATTATTATTATCAAATTATGATTTAATGCTAACTATAATAATAAACCGAGTTAATAACTTTAAAAATCATGTTCATTTCAGTATATAGTTTAAGGTAAAAGAATAATTATGCGTAAGTCAACGCTTGCTTATATTATGAGTAAATCACATAATAAATAATAACTAATAATAATAATAATAATAATAATAATAATATATGATAGGAAACAGAGATATTTTTACATAATATGTTATATATATATAGTATAATAATAATACACCGGTTACAGAGAGATTCTCACAGTATATAAAATTATAGGTGCGCGACCAGTTATCTTCTAATGTAGTTTGAACTAGAATGTTAGAGAGAGATGTAGCCTTTCCCATTAGACACATTTCTATAAAGCTAAGTATGTTGTTTGACCTGTAGGATTAAAGACCGTGAATACAACAAGCTTAATTCAATAAAAAAAGTCTACTTATCTTTATATGTACTAAGCTATCAAGACATAATCTTAAAATTTGTTGTATACTAAAGTATATTTTAACATTGTATAAAGATAAAAGTAATCTACGATGCAGAATGAATAATGATTGAGAGAGAGATACATCATTTCATGTAACCAATTGCAGAGATCCGGCACGAGCTGATAAACTGCTATTACCTCCTGCAACAACATTTTAAAACATAGCTCTTAGAAACGCCATATTAGAACTTGTGAGATCGTGGAGTGCGAGATAAGTAACCAAGGCTGATCTTTATAATAATAGTGTATTATATATATATATAGATTGTTTCTAAAATTTGTTTATATATTAATAGTATTATATGACTATGATTTAAGATTGATTCTGGAGATATCAGATAAAATTGTTGGCTCGCTAGGTAATTTAGGACACTAGGGTTTATTAGAGATAGTCTCCTTTGAGTAATCACATAATTTAAAACATATGTAATCATTATATTATGTGGGATATAAGCGATCGTCAAGCTTATTTATGAATTAATATTATAATATGTGTAAAAGTCAAAGAATTAAAATTTGTTATTAATATATAATAATTAGTAATGTTGTATCGATGTTCTTATGCGTTTTATTTACGTATCTGGCAGCACAGGGATGTTAGTCTGGTCCTTGCGACGAGATTAAAAATAATCAGGAGGCTCCTAGGTAAGAGATAATGAGAGTTGACCGTGTACGTAGTCCAGCACATTGCCAAGACAAAATTCATCTCTTAAAAACGATAGTAAGGGACACAACAAGTATTCCAAAGTTGGTGAGAAATTAATTATTATCAAGCGACGCGTTCGAGTACGTAAAGCTATATTTGATATGAGTTTTTTTGAATTATGTGTTTGTTATAAATTATATTCTTTGTCACAAAAGTATGAATTTACAATGAGATAGAAAGTTTAATAATTTAGTTAATTTATTTCCTATTTTCATATCATTATGATACTCTTTAGGGAGTACATCTGGTCAGAAGATATTGTGATTATTGGGCTCCCTAGGAGCAATCCTACATAAGGTTCTAGCCGCTGTATGTATTTCTAGGCAAAACCTTAAAGCATCCCCTGATAAATACAAATTAATAATGATAGTGATAAATCGTAGTCAAGCTATATTTATAAATTGTTATATGTGTAATAATAAGACAAATTATTATAGAATTAATTATATAAATATATAATGAATTAATGTTATTGTATAGTATGAAATACGATTTCAAGATTGTAATAATTGTCCGAATCGAATAATAATCTAGGACAGTGTTTGAGGATCTCCTTTGCACATAACTGTAAAATATTTAATATTTGATGTGATGATGGGTATTAAAGGTCAGCAGTCAAGTACTATTTATAGATAGTATATATATAGTATGTGTATACTAATAGCAAAGAAATCTGAATTGATTCTATAAAATAATGTAGTTTAATTCTAATAGTTATAGTATATCGGTGTTATATCTAAGTAAATATATATATATTATTGGGCTCCTAGGTAATTAATAGGCAGGTTACGACCGAATTGATTATTAAACTTTATTCTAACTTCACTCCACTATTTTATACTACATTTGAGTCCATATCAAAGAATAGTTATTCAAACAAGCTGCCCATCCAGTATGGGATTATTAATTGACACTGCGGATTACTGCCTGGGTAGCTTCCATAAATATAAGATGAGATAAAACTAAAAATTAGAGTTATATATATATATGTATTCATGTTAGATCAGGTTTAGATAATAATTTGGAGCTCCTACATAATATTAGGCCGAGGATAGTTTTATAGAATTACTATCCTATTTATGCACAACTTATTATTAAATGTTGATGTAGTGATAAGGCTAGTCAAGCTTATTTATTAATTGTTTATGTGTCTTAAAAATATTTTATTTAGATTATATATAAATATTATAAATTACATTATAAAGTCTCTAAAGTACAGATAATAATATATTATGAGGGCTCTACTAGGTAATATTAGGCAGGATGGATTTGATGAGTATCTTCTTTATGCAACTAACCGGTAAAAAAAGTATCCATAAATATATATATAGTAGTGTGGAGAATTGCTTACGTGAGAGACCTTGAGGTCAGATTAATATGGTTTATTGAAATGGTGCTAGAGTACGCATAGAGATGAGCTAACAATAAATATGTATCATACATAATTGATAGCTCCAGCATCTAAATCTAAGAAATCGAGCATAATCAATAAAGTTTAAAACTAAGTATATGTGGAGGACGCCGCAGGTAGATGTTTGATAAGGTTCAGGTGTTTGAGGATATATACCTGTGGCACATTTACTCGGTTAAGGTAATACTTTATAACAATGAGTGATAGATATGTTAGATCATATAATAGAGGCGCAGTTCAAAGCCAGAATAGCGACACTTTGAAATGATAGAAAAAAAAAACAGCAGCACAGATACGTTATTTGCTGAGAGCCAAAATATGTCCTTTGAAAAATCAATTTATCGTTCCGGATTCTACGGAGATAGATGAGTCGGAGAGGACTTGCTGAATAGTAATGATTTGTCCCAGACGATAAGTGATTATTGGAGAGGTATGATGAGAGAGGACCACGATGTAGAGCGAAGAGAGAGAGAGAACGAGAGAGAGATGAAATGAAGAGATGAGAGACAGACAGTATGGAGAAGGTAGATGGAAGAGAGAGAGGAGAGAGAGAGTAGGACGGAAGAGAGTATTATGAAGGTATGGTGAGAGTAATATTTTGTCATAAGACAGATATAAGCAAATCTTAGTTATAGACTGTTGCAGATAAGGTAAATGTATACTATAGCATGGTGTTAGATCAAGTTCTGAGAAATAAAACCTCGCTCATAGGAAAAAATTTTAAATTTGGGTAGATGGGGGAAAAACAGAAACGGTAGTGTTTAGTGCAAGCTGGTCAGTGAAGTCGTTTGAGACAGTACAGAAAAATTAGTGAAAGTGTTTAATATATAGAGTAACTTCTCAAGCCACTAGAAATGTCGTACTTTATATAATAGTTTTATAGTATGTTAAGGCAGAGACTATAGGAGGAAATTTTAATAGAATATACAATGCTTGTCTGAGAGCATATGTATGTGAAAGTCGTATCAGCAGGTTAGGTGGCTAATTTCGGTCTTCATAAGATAATAATTATGGTCTGCATAGAAAACTATATGTGACACTTTTCCTAGGTGAAATCTTACATGCACACATCCACCACAAAACACACAGCAGACAAAAAAAAACAACTCTGAATGACAGATAAAAAAGATAAGAAGGACTGAGAATTATAATAACCCATTAGAGACTCTGTGAATTAGCTGTACATCAGCTTAAAGCGAAACGAACATAAGTAGTCTGTTTTAAATTTATTGTTTCTCAGAATAAGTTTACGTATGATATTTTGAGGCCTCATAAATAAGAGGACAGTAGTGTAATCGTATATACTATAGCCAAAACAATAGATAATACTAGTTTAACATTTACAATAAGGAACTGTGAAATTGAGAAGTTAAAAGAAAATAATGTGCTCAATATATTGTATTTATTTATCAAAAATATAAATGATTATAAGAAAATATTTTACACACTCTGTGTATTTGTTATAATAACAATGCAAGTAGGCGATCTGGAGAACTTCACCAGAGATGCGTGTGCAAGCCAAATGACGGTGAGGACAACCTAGAGTAAATTAAGGCAGGTGAGAGGCGCGAAAGTATTCCCCTCGTTTATGACAACCCAACCCTGTGACGTTATGTAAAGTAACAGATCAGGCGAAAATATAATAAGGATATAGAGAACACAGATTAGTACGATGAAGCTATTGGGAGTGTGAATCAACATGAGTTTTTGGGTCCCTAGACTCAAGTGAAGAGAAATCACAATTGTTATAGAACTAGAAATATAATGTGATATGAGTTGAGTGGGGAGAAGAAATTAGGGACGAGAGATTCAAGAAATGATATGTATGTGTATGAGAGGCGCTCGTAACGACTCATTCACAGTCTTAAATAGACGGAAGGTATCGGAGGTATTGTTTGAAGAGGTATTCATCCGTAGTTGTCACGAGAGCTGTATATAAATATGGACTAGACATATGCAGATTAGAGTAAAAGGAGATGATGACGAAGCTGTCGATCGCAATCTAGTTTTTTTACGGTCATTGATACAGCAGATGAAGGAGCAATAGAGTCTAAAGAATTAATGTATAATAGCAAAGAGAAATATAGACTATTAAAAAAAGTTAAAATACACAGAAAAGAAATAACAATAAGCTGGCACCTCATGCGTAGAGGACTAGGAGACAACTCCGATGCTGTTATAAGTGTACACAACACATTATTGCCTAGAGTCGACCAGTAAATTAATTCTCTTACCACAATTTTTTAGGAGAGAGCGAGCGCGTTGTATCACACTATGCAGTAGTCCAGAAAGGCATATTCTATCGGACACGCACTAACATGTGTATCAGACGAGTATGAGAGAGCAACGATATAAAATGTATGCGGTTTGAATATGCTATTCGTCTCTGCTGTTGACGAGTGGCTATATCGAGATAAATGAAGGCTGCGCGAGGGTAATTAGAGCGAGGACTACTATCACGAGAGTATGGGCTCGAACGACATTCATGAACAAAACACAGAAAAAATCTCCACCACCAGTCTTACTGTCGCAGAGCGATAGAGAGACGTAGCTATATGAGCTGTATTTAAAAATTTTAATCAGCTAATCTTGTCATTTTTAAAGGGATAGAATCAATGCTTTTTTGATTATTGATAATATTGATAAAGTACAGTTCGCGTTTTTGAAGTATCAAATATTGGGTCCATACAATCAGAGATATACTCTTGATTTTGCTAGTTGTTTTGAGCGATATCATGTGCGAGCCTCTTGCTACCAACTATGTGATTAAACTGACTTTAACAAATTGATGCGATAGTAATATCAACGCGGAGTAGTTCAAGCCACCTATGTTTGTAAGCATTTAGCATTATCTTAATGGTCATCGTGCATAAGAAATCGCACTAGAAACCTAATAACACAGGAAAATTATTAAAATGAAAAATGTGTCACAACACCTGTTCGGACTCGGCTCGTCCACCATTAAACTTTTAGAAAAGATGATTGCGTGCTCCCAAACAAATGATCGACATCACTAAAAGGCATCAATCTATCCAGGTAGCGTTAGATGAGGTAATCTTCCTGAGAGGCTCGACCTCGACAACAATCAACTGCAGATATCGTAAATTACCAGTTTAGGTCAATTCAAATCGATACCTGCGTGGTTTCGAGTGTGGAGCCCTCTGTGGATTAGCAGCAGCAAATTAACAATGGGATATCGTCATTTCTGTGAGTTTTCCAAATGGGGATTGAGGGGAGGGGCTACCAAGCAACAAAGTATTATAAGGTTATGCGATAAAAATATTAGTGAGAGAGCTTTCTCTCTATGTGATATAGAAGGATCTTATATGAATTATCGAAGTTCGAGAGCAGAGTAATACGACGCCTATAATTCGCACAATTAACATTAACAAATCACATAATACAAGTCGTTTACTCGCGTACCTTTTTGCGTCATTTAAGAGAGCAGAGTAGTATCTGCTGCTTATACTTATAATTTTACATATATCTCTTTCAATGTGTGTATCAACAGAGAATATGAAATACACCGAAGCTAGAATTTAATTGAACAATATGTATCTCTGCCATTTAGATGATCTCCGGTCTTCCAAAGATTCTACGTCAGGCCTTCAAGGTGTCTAATTCTTTAATCGGCAAGGTGTCTTGCAGGTATCTTCATGCCACAACCTGCGTAAAATAGTGTTTACAATCCTGATAGTAAGTGAAGAAGCAGGTAGATCAAGTGTATTTAATATTTGGTGTAAGGTGTAAATAGCATAGAATCTAGATTCTGTTATAATATGTACATGTTAGTATCTCCTCTCGTTCTTCAGATAATAATGGCTCCTCGGTAATTTACGCCCAGGTCTGTTTCGAGGCGTAACTCTCCTTTGCAACATGTAAATATTCTACAATTGATTAGTGATTCACGAAGACAAGCCGTAAGTCAGGCATCTTATTACTTAGCTTTTCTCGTACATGAGGCAAGAGATAATCTAAAGTTTCGATGATAAGTAATTAGTTTCATGTTAGATCTTCGGTTTCAGATAATAATTGTGGCTCCTAGGTAATTCTAGGTAAATTCGGCAGGTGTTTAAGGTACCCTCTCGTCGTCTCGTCTTGACACATTCGTGCAATAATTTTTATGTACTGACGAGTGATCGTAATGGAGTAAAGCGTCAGTCAACCTTGAATTGAAATAGTGTGTCTTAAGGGGGCATTAGGGCGAGAAATTTAAATTTGGTCATAATGATGAGTAGTCGTCCATGTTTAGATCGGGTTTTCCAGGATATTGTGCATTTGGTGCTGCCCTAAGTTATTAGGCAGGTGTTGGAGGGTATCTCCTGGCATAACTGTACAACTACTGGCAATATCGTATCATAAAAAAAATTCTGTTATTAGGGATTCATCTTTAGGACTATCAGAGAAATTTTCAATTTATGTTACTTCATTGATTTCCATGGTTAGACTCTCTGCCGGTTTGTTCAGAGTAATAGGATGGTGCTATAGTAATCTAGGCCGCGTTTAAAGGCGTACTTCCCAATTGCACGAATCTTTAGAAACTCGACACAGTTGTAAATTGAAGGAAGGAATGAGAAAAAGCGTCCAGGCAGAGAATATTAGGAGAAGTAAAGTCAGAAATCGAAAGTTGTAAATAGTGAAAAAAAGTAGAATGTAGATTTTACGATTAGGAAAGAAGATAGCATTGAGTAAGTATAGTGTCCGTATTTTTGGTACAAGAAGTTGAAAGAATTATAAAGACTTTGGATGCTACAAAAATTAATATGAAAAAACATGCATCTTATTTCTAGAATCTTGAGGCTGCCAAACCATGATGGGGAGAAGAGTGATTTTAAAATTTTAAAACATATTAAACCATTTATAATATGAGTAAATGCAGTAGCTCCTGATATCCGAATCGGAAAAGTTTTATAGACTTCGAATAAAAAGAAATCGGAAAAGTATTAGTTAATAATAGTTAAAAAAAGGTAAATAAAGAAAGAAAATAGCATAAGATAAAGAAAATCGAGTTTCAGAGAATATTAAAATATTGGGTAATAGGAGAAATTAAAGAGAGCAAAATTTGAGAGATAGAAATAAAAGAAGAACAAATTCTTAGTGAAGGCTGGGAAAAAGTTCCAAAATTTCATATATCAATTTAAGAGTTATAAAATTTAGTAATCAAGCTTAAGATGCTATAATTGTTATAGAAGTATGTAAAAAAATAACCAAGCCAAACATCTAAAAAGGTATAAATCTAAATTATACATGTATAGAAGTATCGAGGAAAACAGAATAATGAATAATGAAGATCAACTAGGATAATATAGGGACGGTAGTTGAAGAGAGGATCAGCCTTTGCAATAACTGAAGGAATAAACGATTGTACACATGTTGAATGAAGGTGAGATGGAAGGCGTAATAGTACAGAAAGCCTGATATGATGAAATGTTATGAAAAGAATATGTGAAAGAAGCGAAGACGATCTAAATATGTTGGATATATGAGTTTAGCCTTCATAGTTAGAATTAATCAGGTTTCAGATAAATAGATATGTCTGCGACACTCAGTAGGTAACTATTAATGACAGGTTTATTGAGGATCAGTTTCACTGCAATTCCTGTAATCTATGTTTACAGACATTTGTATGCGGAGGATAAGGGATAAAGCGTATCAAAGGCTTATTATTTTGGTTAGATTGCACCTGTTGGGTAATAGATAAAGACAATCTAAAAATTTGGTTTATAATAAATTAGAACTTTAGTTTTACGTTGATTTATCCATTTCTACTTATTAAAAATAACCGAAGGTGTTAGGTACATCCTTAAGTACATCCTTCTTCCTGCGTTATAATAAACTGTAGTGATAAGTGTAGTCTCAAAGCTATTTATATTGATTTTATTTGAATGGAAGCAAAGACAAGTACTAAATCTTTCGTTATAATTTATCAATTGGATTTCATTTCGTTAGATTCGCGTCTTCAGCGATACAGAAGTTTGCGGCTCCTAGGGTAATTTAGCAGGTGGCAGTGTATCTTCCTTGTTGGCCGAACGTGAAAAAGACACATATTATATGTGTGAGGAAACAGCGCGAGTAGTCCAGAAAACTATTGTGAGTTCTTTTAAGTGTGTATAATGAAATTAGCAAAATGAATTTCTCAAGATTTGGTCTTAATAAGTATGATCTAATCGATTATAGAATCGAATTTTCCGAGAGACTAGAATGAGTAAAATTGGCTCTAGGAAGAGTTAACGACGTGCAGTGGTTGAGATCAAGAGCCGGAATCATAACCGGTAATAATATCTCTGTTACAAATTTTTAAATGGAAGTGATAAAGCGTAATGATTCAATTGCTACGTTATAGTTTAAGGTGTAATCTAGCATAGTAAGAAATGTCTATATTGTCATAGATAGTTAATTGCGTAGATCATGGCCTTAGTATATCACTCTATTATAGATAATAATTTTGTGAACTAACTTGATTAATATTTAATTCTCGCTAGTCATTAAATAGGGTATTTCGTCCTCTTGACTTACTGTAAATATTTACAATTTGATTATGACTATGGGTTGGATGGAGATAATTCAAATATTTTTTCATGTGATAAGTAAAAGAAATTACTATTTGTGTATTGATGTATATGTATTTCGTGTTTAGGATCAGTTTTCGATAAAAATTTGGAGCTCCTAGGACTTTTAAACGGGCAGTTTTTAAGCGTATCCTTAATACCTTTGCAACAACACCGTTAAATATTTTTTATCAAAGATTGAATGTAGTGTGTAAAGTCGAGTATCAAGCTGATATTTAGATTAGCTATATAGTAAGAGCATAGAAAATTCTAATTTTGTATAAATATGTTATTTCCGCCGATGTAAGATATTCGTTATCAGATATATAGTTCGGGGCTAAAAATTTAATCAGAGTATTCGTAGTCCAAGTAAAACATTCACAATCCGCGCATAAAATTTTTATCAGAGGAAGTAGTTGTAAGCGTATCAAGCTAGTTCATATTGATGTTATGTGTAAGACCAAGAGAAAGCTACTAAAGTTGGTTTTAATAATGTATGCATGTTAGGATAAAGTTTTAAGATATACTTGGGCTCCTAGGTAATAGGCGGTGTTTATGTACCCCTATCCTTTGCAAAACTCTCGCGTAAATAATGTATACACATTTCGAGTGTTACGTGATTAACAGTCGAGTCAGCTTTAGTTTGATCATTGGTTTTTGTGTGCAATAGCCATAGAATGTTAAAATGTGTTTGATCACAAATGATTTATTCACTAGTTAGAAAAATACGGTTTACAAGATAATATATGCTATTGGGCCATATGGTAGATTCGAGATAAGCAGGTGTATTGCAGTATCATCCTTTGCACACCGTAAGTATAATACTTACAACACTCTTGAATCATTAGAGATAAATTGCGGTAGTTCAGGTCCATTATATTATATTGATTTTATGTCCATAGCTATCGAACAAGTAAAACTTTAGTTAATATTAATATAATGTTAATATAATGTTAATATTCGGTTTCAGATAATAATTGCGGCTCCTAGGTAATGTAAGGCAGGATGTATCCAAAACGATATGCTATAACAGAGATATAGCTTAATTAGTCATCTAAAATAATTTATATCATTTAGAGATGATAGAAAGCGTAGTCCAAGCTTTATTATAATTGTTTCTAATGTCGTAATAGCAAAGAAATCTTACAATGTTGTTTTAAATATGTATTTCATGTTGAGTTGGTTTCAGATAAATATTTGGGCTCCTAGGTAATTAGGCAATGGTTTGAGGTATCTCCTTTACACCGGTATAAAATTTACACATTTAGTAGTGCTTTTGATTTCAGCTTCATGGTGTAATTAAGTGTCGGTACTCAGCTGAGCGCCAAGCGTATCTTTATATTGAGTTTAAGTTGAGTATACATAGAGAAATCTCAAATATTGTTAATACAGTTATTTTAATGTATAGAATCGATTAGATTTGTTGGCTTTATGAGCTCTATAATATGTAAAAAGGCTGCCTCCGTTCGTGAATCGCAGTCCTACGGTAATTCAGAGCGTGTAGTGTGGTATCTCATTTGCACAACCCTAAAATATTATACATCGATGAGTGATAAAGCGTAGTAAGTTTATTTATTGTTTTAGGTGTAATAGCATATAAATCTATTATTTGTTTATAAAAATGTTATTCCCTAATAACTTTTGCTATATAAACAATTAACATAATTGAGGCTCCAAGGTAGAGTTAGGCAGGTGTGTGAGGTATCTGGTATCTCCTTTGCACAACTGAGAAAATATTGTACAACGACGAAGTGTAATAGCAAGTAGTCAAGCTTATTTTATCTTGTGGTTTTTATGTGTAATAGTGTACAAGAAATCTAAAATCTTATGATATTGTAATAAGAATTATTCATCGATTATGATCTGGTTTTCAGATAATAATTTGGCTCCTAGTATTTTATAGTGCAGGTATTATAGGTCCCGTCATTTGCAAGCATGCCGTAAAAAAATTATCACACCATTTAATGTACATGGAAAATAGTAAAGCGGATAGTCAACTTATTTATTGTTAGTATGGTAAGTCCATCCTAAAAAGAGAATCAAAATTTGTCATTAATATTGTAATTTCATGTAGATGTGCGATTCAGACTAGCGAGATTTAACTAGTGGCCTCCTAATCTAAATTAGGGAGGCCGTGTTTGAAGTCTGCTCCTTGACACAACCGAAAATATACAACTTTGATGTAGTGATAAAGCGTAGCAAGCTTATTTATATTGTTTAGGTGTAATAGCAAAGAAACTTTTATTAGGTATAAGTATGTTATTGAGGCATGCTTATGAGTGTTTCAGATAAATATTATTTGGGCTTATAGAGTTGTCAGATTGTATGGGCAGGGGTTTGAGGTACACTCCTTTGCTACACACTGTAAAATGTTTATTACAATTATGATCTGTAAAGGTGATAAAAGTCGTTAGTCAGCATTATATGATGATAGTTTAGATGAGGGATTTTTATGCAATGAATATATAATTAGGTTATACAATGATGTCTATTCATATACGGTTCTTGTCAAGAAATAATCATTGGACTACTACGGTGAATTTTGGGGTGAGGAACTATAACGTATATCCTAGAACAATCCGTAACAATATTTACATTGGAACGTAATTTTAAAGTGTAATTTTGTATCACATTTCCTATTCGGTTTTATTAATGGTAATTATGAAAGGAAATCGCTAAATTTGTTATAGAACATGTACTCCGTCCATCGTTCAGATCGGTTCACAATCATATAATTTGTAGACTCTCCTAGGTATGCGTGTCATTATTAATTATTTGCTAGTGTATTGATGGATTACAAAGCCCATTGGCAATCGTCGAGAATATTTAAAGTGGATGATGTATGATAAAGTCGTAAGTCATCTATTTCATTTATTCGTTTGATTCGTAAATACGCAAAGAAATCTTATATATGTTATGTTCTTAATAATATTATCATATTTAGATCGGTTTGCAGATAATAATTTGGCTATATGAGTTGAGTAATGTTTTTTTTGCTAGATATTGAGAGAGTTTGGTCCTGGCATATAAGACAATGAATCAGATTACAATTGATCGTGTAGTTGAGTAAGTGGGCGTAAGTGCTTTTTATATTGTTCCTCAAATGTCGTAGCTGGGAATAACGCAAGAATCTAAATCGTCTATAAATTAATCACATATACTGTAAAAGAAGAACAGCAAAATATATTGTTTATAAAGCCAGTTTTGGACTGGTATTCGGTGTCCGGGAGAAACGTAATATTGTTGAAGTTTTTGTTAAAATTTCCTTGTTTATTTTTTATTTTAACGTTTTAAAACTTGACAAAATTACTTTTATATATAAAAGTAGTGGATAATAATATATAAAAATGTTTTAATAGTCTATGGGAAGTTTTAAAAATCCTATTGATTAGTTAGGCCTAACTTCGCCTGTTGTTGAGGTTTTTTGGTGTCCGATTCACATATAACGGATGTGGCTGTAACCGAAAGAAAATATTTTTTGTTTTTTTTTATAAAAAAAATAAAAAATAATACGAATTTTAGTAAGGTAAGCTATCGATATAAATTTACTGGCTACCCAATTTGTATAAATCTACTTGATATTCAAAATCTATTGCAATATTGAAGAGTTTACATGGAAAACCGCATGGTAGGCTAGAGGTATTAATAACAGTATCTTATATATGATTATAAGCCTATTCTTATTGTAGTTGCAGTCAGATTCTGAATAATTTGTAGACATGCATATATTTTTTTTTATTGCTGTTGCCAAGTTCTGAGAATAAAACTGTCCTAACTTTATTATAACTGACTTATTATGTCAATTTTATTGGTAATTATTACTTTCCATCCATCAATCATTTCAACTCTATTGAAACGATAAACTAAAAATTTTAGAAATGATTTAAAGTAATTGAAAAGTTGGGAAGACCATTTTTGACGATAAATTTTTTAATAAAATATTACGAAAAGTATACTTGGTTCTTGAAATTAGGCCTTGTATCCTTTGATTAGGGATATATAAATACAAAAATATTGTGAAAAGTATGTTCAGTTTTTGAAATTAAGCCTTGCATCTTTTGACAAGGGATGTATAAATACCGTATATTTTTTTTATTGCTGTTGCGTAGTTATGAGAATAAAACTAACTTTATTATAAGAGTGACCTATTTTGTCAATTTTATTAGTAATTATTACTTTCCGTCCATCAGCTATTATTTCAACTCTATTGAAGCTATAAACAAAAACTTTAGAAATGATTAAAATACAATAAATGTTGGGAAGACAATTTTTATATAAATTTTTTAATAAAATATTATGAAAAGTATTCTCGGTTCTTGAAATTAGCCCTTGCATCCTTTGACTAAGGATGTATAAAGTTTTTTTGTTTTTTTTTTGTAATTTATATTAAGGGTCTCTATTTAGATTTTTTATAAAAATTACAGTATAGATTAAAAAAATAGTAATAAAGAATAAAGAGCAAAACAAAAATATAAGCCTTTAAGAAAAAAAGTTATAGCCTCTCAAAGTTTTAAAAAATTCTAACTTTTTTTTTTTGAAAAAAAAATCTTACCATAATTTTGTTTTATCCAAATTTACAAAACGGATGCAAGGAAAGACTGTAAATTAAATAGTAGCATAGCCATGGTTACTAGAATTTCATCTAGGTTTACAGTAATATAAATCTGTATATATAGGTTTATGGCATCGTCAATCCATCCAGGTTAGGTCTCATATTAGGACCCTACTAGTTCAGGTTATGATGTATTCTGTTAAGTATACACATTTTAAATGTGTATAGGGTTATTTCATATCAAATCACCAAACTTTAAGAATGGTTCTAAGTTGACCACCTTCAATTTTTTTAAAATTTTTATCAAATGTTCCTGGAGGTCTTAAATGAGGTCTTACAAAGTTTTAATTTCATACAATATATATTCAAAATACTAGGTGTCCACAAATAAAAGGTGGTTTTGCAACATAGATGAATTAGTTAAATTAGAAAAATTTTGGCCAAGTTTGTTGCTTCATTTTAGGGTTTGTTATTCTGGGATAACTCTTTGCACAGAATTCAAAAATGGTAATGCCAAAGGCTATAGCACAGTATTTTATCTTAAATTATATCACAAAGTTACTAGTAAATATTGCCGCAACAACTTTAAGCCAAACTTTGAGAACTATTTGCTAAATGGCACAGGCGTGGAATGTTTTGATATTTGGTTAATGTTCTCATAACTATGCTGTTTGAGCATTGTACAAGTAGCAACTCTTGTATTATTGTGTAAGTAAATTGCCTCGGAAACCTTTAAACACTACAAATGGTCATTTTTAGAGGTCAATATCTCTGCATTGATACTTGCAACTTTATTTTAAGAAACATTACTAGAGAAAGCAGATGTTTCTCTATAGGAATTTGTTTATTAGATTGGGCTGGTACACCTCAGTCTCTATAACTTGCTCTAAAGATAACAATTTTAGGTGTCTCCGAAGAGCACTTGTTTATTGTGATGAATCAGTACACAGGCTTGTTCGAGACCATAGTTGAAAGCTAACATGCCAGGTGCTGTTAAGAGTAAAATTGGCAACATTATAATCAAGCAAGCAATATTGTTAAGGCTATATTGATTGATCTTGCTTTGGTCCATAGTGGCTGAGCCACTACCTATTTTATTAATTGGTAACCCCATCACCTAGGGGACACACCCTAAAGCAATGCAAGTCTAGCCATGGGTGGGTCTCTTTCCCATAGGTTGTTCCCAAGCCTAAGTGTTGGGAACTTTGTCTAGGATTCCAAGTCTAAGGGTGAGTATGTTTATGATTCCCAAGCCATCATGATTCATTGAATCACTGCTTCAATTACTGAAACTTCTCATTGATACTGGCAATAATTGAATCAGCCAAATTGTATTGATGGCCCAAGTCTGATGCAGTTGGAGCAGGAATTTTGGCAATAATTTGATGCTCCAGCATGTATCGTTTCTTGCAGGCCAGTGAAATGAATGGGCGACTCCATGAGGGCACATAAAATTAACCAGAGCACCTTGCTCTTCATTTTGAAATTTCACAAATATTGTCAATCCACCAATTGTAGTTTACAGGTTGTAGATCTGCTTCAGGAACAGAATGATAATTAACTTCTCCTGAATGGTTGACATATATTATGAAGAATGATGTCATTTGACACCCTGCTGGTATGAATTTGCTTTTCATTAATGAGTGCAAAAGAGTGATTTCCTCTCATTTCAGGAACTGTTTGTTCATTTGGAAACTTTTTTTCTTGAATTGGTCTAGCAGCATCAATTTCTTCATTTGAAACAAAAAATTTTTTTATTCCAGTCTCATTCTTTTGACAACATTCATAGAGATTAATTAGGGTTAGAATTTGGTTTGGCAATATTCAAATATATTATGGCTAGAATTTGGTTTTCAATTGAGCGTTGAAGGCTTGCCCGGGCAGCTAATCTTTTTGCAGTGCCCCCAACTCCATCACATGGTGATTTTCCATGTCTCATTCTGAAAAAACTCGACTGTGCACTGATGCCAAAATCTTTCTTGTGATTAGAAATATTTATGAAATTCTTGAAATTTTTGTATTGAGCTGCAGAACCATCACTAAAATAGTGGTTGTGCCTGATTGTGATGTCAGATCTTTTCAGGACGTCTATTAGTTTCACCATAAAAACATGCACCACAATCGTGTTGTGTCAAAGGCAGTCACTGATAATGCAGTAACTGGTAGTTTTAAGATCCTCAAATTTGATTTGTAGTAAATTACAAAGGGGTGCAATATTGCTGACTATTTTCCCAGTGGAATCCTTGAACTGCATCCTGAACTATAAAAGAATAGCCTAATTCTCAGCAAAGTCCATCAATACAACCAGTTCACCCTCTGTAAGGTTTGCTTTTGTGGATACTAGATTTTGATTTGGTGCTTGGCAATGTAATGATGAATTGAGAGGTTCATGATTTTTGTTGTCAAACCTTCAATAAAATCTTGTGGATAATTGCTTTGTTTCTAGTATATCTTGTCAGTGTGAACCCATTGTTTAAACACAACTATATCATCAGGATCATTTTCTTCAAATATATATACCGGTATATTCTGTAAAAATTCTTCCAGCTTTTCTTTTCCAGGGCATTCTTCACATTGGTGGAGCATACAGTCTTTTGATTCTAAACTGCGAACAGTTATGCCAATCAGAACTTTGTAATCTTCAGTAATTAGTGCTGCTGCCAGCATCAGCTTTACATTTTGGTGGATCATGCATACAGCCATACACACACTGAATGCATTCCTGCTTAACTAGCAGTTATGCACCACTTTGGTCACAGCTCACTAAACTTATTTTGATCAGTTCCAGCTTTATTTCAACATCAATATTCTATAAACATTTCTTTAAAATTGCTGAGAATGAGGCATTTTTGCACCTGGACTATCTTACCATGAACTTCAACACACACTCTTTCTTACCTGGTTATGTTCGAATAAACTCATCATTTTCATAAAACTCTATCACTTTCTACTTCACATCTTGAGCAAGGAACCTGCCCCACTTTTTCTCTGGCATAGGTAATACCTCTTTTTCTGTTTTTAGCTTTCTGGCTTCTCTTACCACATTTTCCGAAACACAAAATTCATTCACAGTTTTCTTTACCAACCAGTTTGATAGCTCTAGTGTTAAAATCTGGATTTTTTTTTCAGGGCGTTTGGACATATTCAGGTTTTGTTTTAAGTCTTCCATAAGTTGGTCATAAACCAAGCACTTTGTGCATTGTTGGCTAGTGCTTGGTTTTATTAACTTGTGGTAATTAAGCTTACCCACAGCAGCAATTTTTTCAGTAATCACTTCTTGAGCTTCTTTTCTTCCGCTTTCCATAACTTCTTATATCTCTAGTACCAACCTTTTCAAATTTAACTGGTGAAATGCCAACAGCTGTCAGACTTGTATTAACACTTTCAAAAACTTGCCTAACATCATCAGGATCATTAGAGGGAGATGGAGATTCTTCTGCTGCTACTGCTGATTTCTTACTTGCATAACATCATCAGGATCGTTAGAGGGAGATGATGGAGATTCTTCTGCTGCTACTGCTGATTTCTTACTATTAAACTTTTTCTACATCCTGCACATAGCTTTTTCCCTGGCTTAGCATCAATTTTCAACGGACTTTTCATCTGGTCAGCAGTAACCAATGAAATTGGTTTCAGGTCTTTCCGCCTAAGATGATGATTCTTGTGGAATGGATTTCAACAGTGTTTTTGCAAATATTCGAAAAAGTTCAAAAACAAAACTTTGTGATGAAAACAAATTTGGGAGGTGGCATCAAAGCTAAGCCCACATTGCCGACTTATCAAAAGCTGATTTTCTGGAGTGTAGAGCCTAAGACCTTTTCTTTTGTTGTAACTTGTTAAGTGGCAGGCAGAATTATCAGAATTCCCAATTGTACAGGGAAATAATACAGTTTCAACTTCCATTATAATTTAACTTTACTAACATCATATTTTTTGCTAAATGTACAGTATATATTCAAGAATCTGTAAAAGAAAGACATTTAAAAAAATATGCATATTAATACAAATTATTATTAAACATGGTAAAACATTAAAAACAACCAACATAAAATGCTACATTAAACAAAAGATTATGAAACTTCTGTACGTATGTCAATGAATATAACCTTAACAATAATGATTGCCTGATTGTAATGTTGGCAATTTTACTCTTTAACAGCACCTGGTATGCAACTGCTGTGGTATCGAACCAGTCTGTATGTTATTCACGACAATAAACAAGTACTCATCAGAGACACCTAAAATTATCTTTAGAACAAGTTATAGGGACTGAGGTGTACCAGTCCAATCTAATAAACATAGATTCCTATGGAGAAAAATCTGCTCATTCCAGTGGTGTTACTTAAAGTTGAAAGTATCAATGTGGAGATGTTGACCTCTAAAAAGGACCATTTTTAGTGTTTAAAGATTTTTGAGGCAACTTACACAATAAGTCAAGAAATAAAAACGCAATGGTGTTGCTACTTGTACAATGCTCAACCAGCATAGTTGTGAGTACATTGACCAAATATCAAAACATTCCACGCCTGTGCCATTTAGCAAATAGTATTCAAAGTTGGGCTTAAAGCTATCGCTACATCATTTACTAACAATTTTGTGATAAAATTCAAGAAAAAATACTGTGATATAGCCTTTGGCATTGCAATTTTTGAATTCTGTGCCAAAAAAAGTTGACCCAGATTACCAAACCCAAAAATGCAAAATGATCATTGCAGATTAATAAAGCATCAGACTTGCTATGGCAACTGTATGCCTCTGCCAAACTCACATTTCTCTCCTCCAGGCAATACTTTACTGACTCAATCCACTTTTTCTTTGGTCTCCCAGCCAGACAATTCCCAGCACACTCACGACTATACATCCACTTAATCAACCAATAATCATCCATCCTTTCGACATGACCAAACTATCTCAATGTACTTCATTCATTCTCTCATTTACCTCTCTCTTCACAACACAACTCTCTAATACATTCATTCCTCATTTTATCAATTCTTCTCATACATAATACACCCCTAAGATTGTCCATCTGACATATTTTACTTTAGATCTATACCTCTTATTCCAGACCATAGTCTCACTACTATGCATTAAGACAGGTAACATCACACCCTCATGTAAAACCCTAGCACACTCAAGACTTAGTTCCTTTACATCCACTAACGATTTAATTGCACCAGCCACCTTCCTGCCATTCACAACTTTCCTACTACACTCTGCATCATCTGTTCCCTTATCATCCAACATATATATATCCTAAATATTTAAACTCAGACACTTGTTCCAGCTGCTCACTATCTAACATAACATCACACTAAGAACTGTCCTCACTCACCACAAACCCTTCCTTTTAGATACCCTGCCAAATCTCTCTACCAATCCTCTCAAACTCTTCAGATTCGCCACATAAAACCAAATCATCTGCATATAATAGGGAGGGCACCCTCCACTCTCTTCCATTCTCCGTCATTCTAACACTATCCCCTGCCTCCTCCACCTCTAATTCTTTCACTATCCATATACAAATTGAATAACCCGAGACAAAACACATCCCTGCCTCACTCCGCTATTAACATTAAACAAATCACTTTAGGCTCCATTTATTCTTACACATTCTTCACTTTCATCATACTTTTGATTCCATTCAGAAGCTTACCACCAACACCATTTATCACTAACACCTGCCATAGAGCTTCCCTATTAATCCTATCATGCCTGTTGCAAATTCATGAAACCTAAATACAAATTTCTCCCTTTCCCCCTTTCCCCCCCTCCCTTTTTCCCCTCCCCCCCCAAAATCCCAAATTTTTTAATGTAAAGATTTAATCCATACATCCTCTATCCACTTCAAACACAACCGCTGTTCTTCACTCAATCCTCCCTTCAGTCACGCTTTTGAAAAAACGCAAAAAACCCCTCTTTCGACCAAAATACCCTAATATACCTTCCCTACAACACTCAATAAACTAATTCCCCTATAATTTCTAGTTACCCTTATATTAGGGTATTATCATTGCTCTCCTCCAATCCCTCGGAACTATACCCTCCATAAACGCTTTGTTACACAACATCCAAATCCAGTCAGTCAGCATCTCTCCTCCATTTTTGATAATTTCGCCATTAATTTCACCTATACCTGCAGATTTACCATTCTTCAACTTTCTCACTACTCATTACCTCCTCCTAAAATGACTATTCCATCCCCAAAATACCTATTCCTTCTTGCACCACCAAACCACGCACACATTCACTATCACCTCATTCATTACTGCTAATATTTTAAACAGATTTTTCCTTCAATATTTTATTCACACACTCCTCTCACACCTTCATCAGTTACAAAAGCACCATCCAAATTCATTATATTCTAAACAGGTTCCCCTTATTTTCATTCTTAACCTTTCGCACTTCCTTCCAGAAGAGCTTCCTATTCCCTTGTAAGTCTTCATTCATCCTCCTTCCAAACTGTATTTTAAAATCTAAATTTTTTCTTATTATGCACCTTTTAGTATTGCTTTTTTCCTCCTTATATAATTCCAAACATCTTTCTTTTGAAACCTCATCATTGGCTTTTAGTACATTCAACCACGCTTCTTTTTTTTATTTTTAACCGCTTGCATCACCTCTACTTCCACCCTCACTGTTAACCATTCTTACTCCTACTTAGCCATCCACACACTTTCTTTTGCATTGTTAACAACTGTTTCCTTCATATGCTTCCAGATTTGCTCAATTTCAACTTTTTCATATTCAACTGATTTCTTGTGACACCCTCTTAAGTACTTATCCCCTTATTACTTGTTCACTTGAACTTCTTCTCTAATCTAACCCTCACTTCCTCCTTATCAGCTTCTTCTCCATCCAACCTCAACTAACTTAATTTTACATCAAACAATGATCTGATAATCCCATTCAAACCCCCTCACTGAATTTAACTTAAATACATCAATATCTCCTTCACAAGCACAAAATCAATCATACTTTTCACTTATAATCATCTCTACCTACACCAGCTCTCGTATACTTATGAATACTCTGTGTTTAAGGAAAGTATACTCACACACAAATGCCTCTCTCTTATCACGAAATAATCACCAAGCTTCCCTACCATTCTCATTTTCTTTTCTCCTAACACCCCAAAGCCACCTGTTATACATCCCTTTTTATGATCACCTATCCAACCATTTAGGTCACCCAACACAATCAATAGAAGCTCCTGCTCACCTAGGCCATCCAACACACTCAATTCAGATTATTCCACGAGCGAAAAATCGCCTCTCTTACACATTACCCTCAGATTCGACCATATGTCACAACCACACAATACCTTGACCTTTTTGAAACGTCTAAAGTACTCCATATATATCATTCTATATGATCCACACACCCCTCCGTCGCCCGGACCGCTTCGGCACTTAAACCTCTATCATAGTTGGCTGAGTGAGCAGATATGCATCCAGATAGCCTTTCGAGCAAGACACACTCCACTCATTTTCACTGTTTCCTTTCATTTTTGTTTTAGTCACAGTGAGCAAATAAAATCTGCCCTTACTTAATACTAGAGTTGGGAAAGGAAAAAAACAAGCTCATTTTTTTCCGAAAAAAAAAATGGTATTTTTCATGGAAAAAACAAAACAGCCTGAAAAAAACAAGTAAAGAATTTGTTTTTTTTCGTTCTTTTTTCAAATTAATGTAGTTGGAATTTACATGTTTGAACATTTTTTTTATAAGTTTAGGAAATATGCTATAATTTGGACATTTTTTTGTTCCAATTTCCTACAAGGTTGAAAGCAGTTTGTGGTTCAAAAATTTTTATGGGTTTTTTCCCATATTTTTATTTTATATTCTGAATTTTTGATTTCATAACATCTTCTGTCATCATTAATGTTTTCTTACTGTTTCAGCTTTCAGTAAACATTTTTATCATAATTAATTTAATCAGAATTTAAAGAAATGCCACATGCAAAAAGTCGTGTGACTGTACTTTTTAAAGGAAATAAAAGGTAGCAAAGGCCCTTGCATGAAATATATAACTTTTGTTGTGTAAGACGTTGCAAAACTAGTAATTATTTCTCATAATCTAGAACTAGGAAATTCTGAAATTCAGCCAACTGGAGAGATGAGATTAATCGCTAAGGCAGGCAAAAGCTTAAGAGCCTGCCTGTTATGTGCCCACTGCTCCTTCACCACTGTCATCTCCACACATTACCTTTATATACCGACGTTCTGGATTCAGACTTATCAGTCATCATCAAGGAGATTAAATGTGACTGATCACGCTGATGAGCAGCTGATAATGAAGGCTTGTCAACGATAGGTATCAGTTCACACAGATACGATAGTGGAGTGCCTGGGAACGTAGGGAGCTATATTGTAGTTCGCAACCTAAAGCTTGCTATTCCGCGAGAAGCGCGAGAATATATTTAGTCCATTCCACTCATCCTCCTTCATTTACAATCTTGGTATATTTCAATGATAACGAGTTTTAAAATATTTTTATTATTTCATTTGCATCCCGTAAGTCACATTTGACTGTTCAATTTGTATACATTACATATAATATAGCTTATATTAATGTTTAAAAGTAAATTATATAATATGATTATATGATACAAATGTAAATACAATAGTAAAGATGTGAGTAAGTCGAAAGCCTACAAAAACAGCAGTCGTGCAGGCTACCAACCTACTATAATTCGGTAACGAAATACATTGATAAATATAAAGAAAGGGTAGTTCTGCTATTTTTATAAATCAAAATGGAATATTTGTTTAATTTCAGTATCCTCATATTTGAAAAAATGATATAACACAGTGCAATGTCGGATTAGATTTGAAAATATTATGAAAAATACATTTAATGAAAAAACGAAAAAAACTGAAAAAACATGAAAAAAAAAACATGTTTTTTTCCTGAAAAAAAACATGATTTCAAAAAAACGGTTTTTTCCCAACCCTACTTAAATACATCCATCTCTCTTCTCAAGATTTATTCTCTGATATTCCAATTCTCAAACCTGAAGAGAGAGAGAGAGAGAAGAGAGAGAGAGGCAGAGAGAGAAGAGAGAGAGAGAGGAGAGAGAGAGAGAGAGAGAGAGAGAGAGAGAGAAGAGAGAGAGAGAGGAGAGAGAGAGAGAGAGAGAGAGAGAGAGAGAGAGAGAGAGAGAGAGAGAGAGAAGAGAGAGAGAGAGAGAGAGAGAGAGAGAGAGAAGAGAGAGAGAGAGAGAGAGAGAGAGAAGGAGAGAGACGACGCAGAGAGAGAGAGAGAGAGAGAGAGAGGAGAGGAAAGAAAAGTTGAGAGGAGAGAAGAGGATGAGGGGGAGATAAGATTGAGAGGGCGGAGAGAGAGAAATACAGAGGAAAGATAGACTCAAAATGATAGAGAGAGGAGAGAGAGAGATGAGAGAGAGAGAGAGAGAGAGAAGAGAGAAGGAGAGGAGAAGAAGAGAG
>JABUQX010123045.1:0-22312 GCA_015478945.1 Trachelipus rathkii
CAACAGAGCATACGATAGGTATGTTACCTTACGGTTCCTAAGTATGATAGGGTATCTCGCCTATATATGACCGTCGATGGAAGAGGAGTATTCGCATAAAATTCAAGAAAAGTTTGGGTGGCTACAATTCAAGTGCTACATGGTGGTAAATTATTGCCCGTCGACCTCAAAAGGGTTAAACATCTTGCTCAGTCAGCAAGCAGGTTTCATCCAAATTACTGATCCTGTGCCTATTGGTGACAGCCCGGGCGTGCTACTCGTCTCCTCTCTGCGAGATGGCACCTCTGATGGAACCTTGACGCCAGGTGGAACAGGAAATCGTACGTGAACCACTTGTACACGAGAGAAAACATATCTTACCTCTCCACTGACAACATAATCAACTTGGTTTTGATGCAAACCATTTGTTGAAGCGCCTCTGACCATGATGGTGAAGTGCTTCCGCATATGAATATGCTCAACGTTTATTCTCTGGTTACTGAGTGACGAGAAGAAAAAGCTGGGATATTTGAATGTCTACTACACATTCGGACATGCCTTCAGTGTGCTGCTTTGAGTCATACTAACCAATGGACTATATATATATATATATCTTTGTAGTAGGGAGGCAGAGCGGGAATGCTTTTCAGACATATGTAAGCGATCAAAATATTTTTTGGTAGAAGCAGGAGAATCCTATGAGAACACATCATAGAACATTGTGACCTATTATTATCAGGCAAATCTTAGCTAGATCAATTTTTTATACACTATTTCTCAAATGGATGTGTAGAAAATGAATAATATAATTGAAAAATAGTATAGGCGACTACATATAATAGTACATATAATATAGTATATTATATATATATAACAGTACATAGCGGGTACATTCTCACTTTATAGGATAAATTTCTCAGGATAAATATATATTGGTGATGTTAGTAGATGAGTAGGCGATGAAATCGTTCTTCATCAAAGATCTAAAGTCATGAAGGACGTTTATTACCTATATACTCAAGTGAGCAAAGTATGGGATATCAAAATATATTATGGCCGACTATTATCATTGTTGACTATTAGTCTCTGAATAAGGTGATATATTTACAGTTCTAATCAGATTAGCTAAATTGTCTCAATTAGTAATTAATATAAATTAATCCGTAAGCTTACACGTAGAGAAAACGTTATTACACCTATCATCTACCGTAGGCTATGATACTTATATAATCTATTAACTAAACCCATTCTTTCATAATTTGACCACTTGACATTGTTGTTTATCAATATTACTTACTTTTAATATCATACAAATAGTGATACTATTTATATAATGTTTATAACATATACTCTTCAACACAATGTAATCATATTATTATTGTTATTTAGTTTTCTCTCCTTCTAATATATATACTACATAATATATATATTATATTAATGAATATATATATAATATGAATATATATTCATATATATTTGTATATATTATTATAATAATATATCTTGTTAAATATAATATAGTATAATATATAGTAATATATATTAGTTTATATATATTATATAAATATATATATTAACATATATCATACTATATTTATAAATATTATATATGATAACTATAATTCATATCTTAATTATATCATAATAAATATAATAATATATATTATTATATATAATATATATATATTAATATATAAAATAAATACTTATTAATTACTAATACGACTATACTATATTAACATAATTTTTTTTATTGCTTTGATAGTTCATACTTAATAAATTAACATTATTACTAAATCTAGATATATAAATATATCAATTACAATACATAATATAAAAAAATTAAATAAATATAATATTTCTCAATAAACACCTATCACTGTGTTACTTGAATAGTATTGATATTAATAAATATATAATTACTATATATATATATATATATATATATATTATATACTGAATATATTTATTAATATTAATATTAAATACTCTACCAATATTGTGATAGACCTATACTCTCTCGAAAAAAGTTACAATCTACTTAAAATTTATAACTAATATTGTTAGTATACATACCAAATCTCAAAATGTGATTGTGATATGCAACAAATACGATTAATTTTTAAAAATCTATAAGCATCACATCAATAATTATCAATGTAAAAACCCGTCCAGAAATTATGTATGTTTATTAACCTACAGTAAGTTTATATTACCAATTAATAAATACTAACAATATAACTTGTATATACATAACAGTTTCATATCTAAAAAGCATATCATTACTAAAAAATTAAATAAATAAATTCAATAAAACACCTATATCGTGTAGTACTTGATAGTTTGAGTATACTTATAACTAAACTCATTTGATTTTAAGTTCCATACCAAGTATTTTAATGAACTTTAACATGCAGTTTTCCATTATTTCTATGGGTAAACCTACTTTATCTTGTGGCTTTATTAAAATATTTCTACTCACTTTTCAAAATAATAATAATAAAAAAAATACTAAAATATCTGAACTTTTTACACGTCTATGAGATAACACTTTCCATTTTTTTAACATTTTTAACAACTGAACGCTATACAAACACACACGCATACACACAATGCATGCATACATATATACATACAGAAACATAAACATACATGTATACTTTCATACACATACACAGGAACGAACTCATGGGTGAACTAACGTGATGAAAATTTACTTATTTTCGCATATTTTCACTAATATTTATAATAGTTTATTTCTCTGAAAGAGAATTCTGACTTCTCCGTGGCGATTCTGATTGTAATCCGTCTACTTCTTATCTCGTCCCTTAATATACCATTATGGCGACTTTTCGTCAGAAGAAAAGAGCTTTTTATGTCTTATATATATCATCTTTGTCACCTTTCTTCTTCTCTAGTTGAATGCATTCCTTGGATGTACGATAGCGGACTACTGGCTCGACATTGACATCTTTATAACATATTCAGCCATTTACCAAGAAATGCTCGATAAACTAGGATACCTCTTTCTAGTATTCACTTTCTCACCAGCACCCTAAGGCAGAGTTGTAAGCTTATCGTCTAGCCATGTACGAAGACTTCTAGGATGCCACGATCTTGTTTCCACCCTGGGCATTTATGCTCTCTTCATAAAGACTAGAATTCCAACTGTGATGTCAACATTCTCATTTTACTTCGTCGAAGGGAAAGCATTCATGATACACTAACTCATTACATTCTTCATTTTCAACATGTCCAGATAGACACAAAGTCTCAGCTGATTTTGCAGCACATACCGTAAGATTTAGCAGGAGAGAGAGTTATGCTACTCATAGACGCACCTAATTAGCATTTTGGACTCCATTATTTAATAAAATCTGAAGATTTCTTATTTACTCATAATTCTTAGAGATTCTTCTTTTTTTAGGGACCATGATAGAAAGTGACTTTGGTCTATTTTTTTAATGAACATACACAGCTCAAATGACTTAAGCTATTTTGCACGCAACCGTGAAAGTTTATTGCTAAATTAGCAATTTCTATCTATATGAGCGCAATAGTGGATGTGAGTTCTCCGAAATCTATTGGCTGACTCGTTACAAAATTCTAGCACCTCTCTAATCTCTTATGTTTGGTTTTAGAGATCATGATCTTTTCTAAAATCTGGGCTAATATTCAAACGGAATTTACTTGAGACAATGAATTTTTTATGCTGACACTCTAAAAGAGAAGTGACATGCAAGTCATTGTGCTTGAGTTTTGAGCACTTGCTCACTCTCCACATGTACTAGATTGGCATCTTATTCCCATAGCGCGGCTACCCTTCCTCTTGGTTACAAATGCTTATGTATTCTGTTCATGTATGAAGTCTACATGATTAAATGGATATGTTTCTGTTATCTTTGTTATTACCTGCGATGTAGCCTATGATCTATGAGCAACTTCTAATTAATAGAGTGTCATTTTATTCAGATTCTGCTTCTAGCACGCACTTCAGCCTGCATTTGTGAAAGTTGATTTAAGTCTTATGCAGGCTCCTGATTACTATTGGTCGTAAGAAAATGAGAGGATTATGCTTCTGCCAAGTAAATAAAATATCTTCTAGAAAATCGTACACTTCTGACATATCATAATTTCGCAGAGATAGATAGAAGTGAGGAACAATTGATTGGCTAATAACATTGTTTGGAAAAATCACTAAAAGTTGAGTATGAAATAGTAAATTGATCCATAATCTAACACTCCACTTTATATGTTCTAATGCTACTAAAATACATGTTGTTGGTCTCTCCTACATTATATAAATCTCTGTATCACTAATATTCATCGGCAAAATTTCTTTATATATAAATATCTGAGATATTCTAGAGAAATAAAAAAGTTTGATCTAACAAAGCCCTATAAAAGGATACTTCAATGATAGAGTTATTGCATATTGTTGTTTTATTTTTCCGCCATTGCTCAAGATTATTTATGGTAAGATATAAGTTTTCTAAAAGAATTTAAATTTAACAGTAAATACTTATTCTCATCAATTTACGCATGGGAGTTTGGCTATAGATCACATGTTTAACCATAGGAATTTCATACTCTATTGTGGAATTTCACAGGTCAGATAAATTAGAGCACTACAAGGAATTAGTTCGTATAAGCTTATTCAAATATATAGACAGTACATATCTCAATTATCGGAAATCAAAATATATGTAGCTCCATTTTGGCGCGACAATACGCAGGTATGCTGTTGTCAGAAAATATGTTCATGTATACTTAATTCATGCACATTTTCCACGACAAATCTATATAATGCATTATAAATATAGTATATAATAGTAATATGATTTATTATTAGTATTAGATAAAATTAAATAAATATTATAAGTAAATTAAATATAACTTGAAAAAAAAAACCTATGAAAAAGTATGAAAATGTAAATTATATGAAATTAGCTCCAATTTCAAATTTCTTAAATCAAAAGCTATATCACCTCACTTAACCTTCATATTAAAATTTTGTACAATGTTATTAAAATAAAGAGAACGACGAATTCATTATGATGTAATGAGCTTGAGCGATGATTCTTAATTCATGTCATACGAAATTACACTATGCTATATATAGAACATTAACTCCATCAACTTCTTGTTAACTAATATTTATCTTTTGCTTGACGAAACATTCATATGCTTTTTTAAATTACTGATATACACCGTGATGTCATTTTCTACGCTACTTATGAGTAAAATAAAGAATTAAATTGATGTTAGGTTTATACACATACTTAATCGCAATCGCACTAACTTTTAGAGATTTAGAAGAAATATTTTGTGTGTTGGTTGGTAGTTGAGTGTCTTTTCTGAGAGTGGATTCAACGTCTTGGATGTATGACATAGTGATGAATTTGCGGAGTCAGATTAAATATTCTTATATATCGGTCGATTGTGTAACTCTGTTGTCGCAAACATGCGTTTTTTAAGGTATTCTTTATTAGAGGGCACTGAGAATAGAATTTCTATGGAGGAAGTCTATTTAATGCTCTCTTATGATGTTATATATGAAATAACTATCATAATTTGATATATCTTGGCTGAGGTTGACTTAGAAGAATATGATATATTATAGAGAAGAATGTGTAGTGACTGGATTGTGGTAAACAGAAGCATGTTATGATCAGAATCGTGAGAGGAATGGACTGCGGGAAACCGCATGTATTCTATGCTTAAGTTGAGTACGATAAATGTAGGATGTAAAGTTGCCGCTTTTTGAATTTAGGAGACTCTGATATAGAAAGTTTGAGAGGGTAATAGAGGGGTTTGATTAAGGAATTTGTTTAGTTATGTAAAGTAGTTAGATTTCTAACGTTAGTAATACAGTATCTATATATCGAGATTAAGAGATAAAAGGTGTTATAATCTAGGAAGCATTATGTGTAGTTCAGTAGATAGAAAAGGACGAATTAAATTTCCGAGGTGTCAAAGATTCTATCTATAGATGTCAAGCAATTGAGTGTAGCAAGCTCTGTAGACAGTGTCGCTTGTAGTATTAGAACTCTGATATTTTATACGTGATAATTCACTGAATCTACTCCTGAAGCAATGATATACTAAATAGGAACGGAATGATAGTCAGAGTGTAGTAGGAAACTTGTGAATGAGCAGGAAGGTTGCTGGTGATAATTTAAAATTACGTGTATAATGTAAAGGGCTAAGTTTCTGAGTGGGCTATAGTAAAGTAATTATACTATGTGCAGTTATATATTGTTTTATGGTTAATACCTGTATTGAGTGATGATTATTCTACCTGTGTTAACGTATACTAGTGAGAACTATGGTCTGGAATATACAAGTATTATGGATATAAAAGTTAAAATATTAGTGTTCCAGATGTGACAAATCCTTAGGTGTATTGCTAGGTTGATGAGAAGAATTAGATAAAAATGAGGAATGAACTTAATTAAGATGGGGACGGCAGAGTGGCCTGTAGGCTACTGTGAAGGAGTGGGAGGAGAGGGACATGCAGCCAATCGAACAGAATATAAGTTTTGCAGGGTATAGACTTTGGTTGTGGGATCATACGTGAAGGAATTTCGAGAAAACTGAATTAGCTTATTCCTCGCCTGTAAACCCATCTTCTCTCTCTCTCTCTTATTATATATTATACAGATATTGTGATATAAAGCGGTAATTGTATATAGTGTAGCGTAGTTGCTGTTGGGAACCGACGGTGACTTGGGAGAACCTATGAGATGAGACTGGGAATTGAGATCGGTGAATACGAATTATCCTAGAAGTGAGAGATAATGTTGAGATTTGGTAGCAGTAGGCGCGAGAATAATAAGCGTGCATGATAGGAGAGATGACGGGGTCTATATTTTGCTAATGGGTGGCTTATTGAGTTCAGTCGCTCTACCAATTCTGAGCTACATATGGGATGTAAACCCTTATCATTGACGAGTTATTATCATATGTGAAAGGTAACTGTTCGCGGTTCCATGATTATCATCTTAATATGGTAAGATTTTCCTGTCTGTGAGAAAGTTTTATTTATCACTAATTAATTGGAAAAGAGGGGGTCGGTTATATAAGTAGCCTTGGAGATTATCTATTGTTGTAATTATACTTGAGTATTATACTTACACTGATATGACTATAATATTTCTTTATCCGATAGATACTTTAGTTAGTGCTCCTTATACGTCACACAAACTCTATGGGGAAATAATAAAGGCTGGATTAATATAAGTAAAAGAAAGAATAAGAAAGACACAGATATTAATTACTATTCTAATATTATAATATTATATATAATTACTATATATAATATATAACTATATTCATATTTTAATTTATTATATATTCAATATATATTTATATACACTATACTAATTATAATTAATATATTATATAATAATTACTTTTTATTAATATTACTATAACTAATAGTTATATAATATTAATAATATATATATTAATATAATAATAAATATCTCATAATAATTATATATAGTGACGATATTATAAATTATTATATATTATATATAACGATATTATATGAAAATAAATAGTTATATATAATAAGAAATTAATAATATTAATAAAACTCACGATATATATTATTTTAATCAAATATAAATAAAAAATATTAATAAAATATAAACCATTAAAATTAAAGTATAGAATAAAATAATCTTTTATTTAAAGATTACCTTTTTAATTTATGTAATAGAATAAATAATAATAATATAATAAAAGAATATAAATATATATACTATTATAATTAATAATAAATAATCATAATATTATATACATAAATTATACAATTAAAAAATAAATAAGCAAACTTAAATAAAAAAAAAGACAAGAGATATCAAACGATAAATATGATATGGCTGTAGTATTAGAAAATAGGAAAACTTAAAAAAATTTATTTTGAAAACTCAGAAAATGTAATGGATTAAATTAATTTGGTCTGTCAATGGTATGTAAGAATTAGCACGACACTAGAGATGTAGATACAATAGTCATTTGAAGAAATCAAGAAAAACTTGTAATTAACATTTTAATACCGTTACAAAAATAAAACTTTTGTGATATCCGATCGTTGTATAATTTATCTATTATAGTTATTATTATGATCATAGCAGAGGAATCAAGCCACAAAATAATATTATAAAATTAATCGTCTTAAAGAATCACATATATCGAGATGAGAAAATCAAAGAATTATATAACAATTAGATTTTAAAGCAAGATTGTTACTACAACACTATAAACATTAATTAATCAGTAAGACATAATACTTGATAATGCTTAAATTTAAGAAATAACAATAAGGTGGCAATAGTACTATATAAGATAATAAGTATCTAATAACTATAAATAAAGAAGCACATATTTTAAGAACTCACAAAATGTATATAACAATATAATATGAAGGATATGAATATAATATACCAAAAAATATATATTAAATATATATTATTACCTATTAATATAGTCCAAAGTAAATGTACTTATGTACTTGAATCCCCAAAGCCTTGTGTGTAATGTCCATAAAAACGTAGGGTGACACCCCTTGAACTGCCTTCACTATATCAAAAATTTATAAAGTAATTTTTTTAAAATTACTTAGTTTTTATTTTAATTTAATAATAAGTTATAGTTTTAATACAATATGTTGTAGTAAATACGTTTCATCATAAATTACTTATAAGCTAGTAGCAGGAATATTTCATCCCGCATCCATATTTTCTCGATCCGCGCCTATCTTCGTCTCTCTCAAACTACATAAAAATATCATAGTATGGTTTTTTATGGAATAGCTGATTAAGATGATTCTATTTAAGTAAGATCGCATTAATGAGAGTATCTCACTCTTAGTTGTATAACCGTATAATGATATTTCAAACTCATTATTTCAGTCTTAGAAATTATAATATAGGTTTTGGATATCTACAATAGTAAGTAGTATAAAAGAATGTATATATTTTATATTGGAGGACTTGCATTCATTATAATATCTTAAATCAATAACATGCGTCGAGAAGCGCATGTGGCTGTTTGGACATCGATAACGATTTTTAAGGAATAATTGTATTAACACTTTCTGATATTAACGGGGAGTTTTTGTAACTAGAAGGAACTATTGAACTTTAGACTATCAGAATAAATTCATTAGTTTGTCAGACTCGGGTATTCCTCTAGATGCACGAATTGAATTTATATATTTTTGTATTTTATTTTTAATTTTTTTATTTTTTTAAGTTTAACATTACTCACGAATTACTAGTACCTATTCCTAGAGGTGAGGAACGTTCTATAGGTCATATACTTAACCTAGAGATTCAACATTGATAAGTTGATCAAGCCTATGCTTGACATAATTGGCGACTGATGTCTGCTCGTAACTGATTTTAGAAGCATCATTGTACAGTATAGAGTATAAAATACTTAGCTTTAATAAGCTAAAGTGGATTATTTATAAAGATGAAAGAAAAACGCTCATGCTGCAGATTAAGATATAATATATAGATTTTTAAAGTAGATTAATTCTGACCAGAGACACTCGTATTATAAAAATCACTTTCAAAATTGCGCAAATTTTTTTCCTACTCATGATCGAATATCTAAAAGCTCCAATTTCTTGAACAACTGTGTCGATTTTATATACTAGTATGTTAAAGATTAATTTATGGAATGTATGTACGAGTGATGAAATGACTTTTAAGAGTGTGAATAATTTATGAGACTACAGCCCACAATATAGATGAGAGAGAAACAACACAACAATAAATTTTCTTGCATTTAACGAAGACACCTCGTGCTGAATCCTATTTTGAACGTATACTCTCTCTATTTTGGCTCGACACTGAAGAAGTCTTTCAGGCGTGTGAAAGACGAGTAATATTTTTGCTGATGTGATCGAACTCACAATAACGGAGAAAACTCATGGAGAGGCTTAAGAGCAGTCACTTTGTACCTGATACTTTTACTTCTAGTAATGCTCCATGGGTTTAAGTATATGCCGTGAATATTAATTTTGTAAAAAGTTTATCCCATAAGTCATTGCAGAACTTGTTCCAAAGGAATCAGTATGTACCTTTTAACTAATGATATGTAATGTCTATATTGAGAGTACGTATATCTTTCATAGCCGTGCAGATACTCATTAGAGAGGACGATAGAAGTACAACTCTCCTTCAAGGTCTACATAGAGCTTATTTGTTTGAGGCATTATTTATGATAATTTAGTTTATATAATTACTTTTATATATATATAATATAAGTTAGATAAACTATTCGCCAATATGGCGGAGGCTTGGTGATTGAGAGATTTTATATTAGGGGTTGATCATAATAGTATGGATTTTACATAGTTTACCTCAGTACATGACAATTCTATATAACATGATTATATCATATAAATATAATATAGTAGTATATATCTGAACTTATATAAGCACTGGTAATGTACGCATAGCTATCTCATATATAGCCTGCAGCGTGCAAATATATAGGTATATAGGCCATAACTGATCTCGTAATGCCTTAAGATTCATTATATTATCACGATTTATTAGAAAATAATAAAATAATTTATATAAAAATCTGATATATAGCGTTTCTACATAAATAATATTACATAATAATAATATTAATAAGTGTATAGTAATTATATATAGTTATTAAGAAACATTCAATTATTATATATAATCTACATGGAATTATGATTATATATATATATATATATATACTCAATTTAAATAATTTTTTGGTATATGTCTCGATTCTAATATTATAAAAGATGCTAATAATATATTAAACGAAAAGATATATATATATTAATATATACTATATATTTAAATATTAATTATATTATATAATATTATATATAAATATATCTATATAAAGATATAGTATATAATATTATATAATTTATATATATATAAATTAATATATGTATATATAGTCATAGTTTGATTTTTTATTAATTAGTAATATATGATGTCATTTGAATATTACTATTGAATTGATAATATTTATCGCCATTATTTGAGTATTATTTTACTGGATTACTAATATCTAGCGGTATCTATTCGACAGAGCTAATATATAATGTTAGTTAAATATTATCCTTAAATTATGGAAAGGTTAGCTATTATCCATTAGGTGGTTGCCTCAGTGATATTTGAATATAGGCACCGTTCTTGATGTAAATTATCAACGAATATAATGGTATAAAACAAACAAGTAATAGGACGGGCTTGGCTTCTGAATTGTGAATATTTATCAGTTTTAAAATAAAATCAAGATTTTTTAAATAGTAATCTATAATTTCTTTCCAAATATGGATTGAATTCAAAAGAATTAGTTTTTTATTTGTAATGTAAATATCATTATATTCGCTATGAATATGTTTTTTATATATTTCTGTTGTAATTCCAACAATCACTAGTGCACCCATTACCTAACTATCATGACCTTAGATTTTTAAATTAAGAATTTTATAATACAATACAACGTTAAAATATATCCTAGCATAAGAATAAATAGCGGATCAGATTTAAATTTTGAATTCCCTTATAATCTATCTCACTGACTACATTAATTCGTAATAAATTTTCACGCTGACATGCGTGTTCGTTATTTTATTGGCGTATAAAATACATCTATATATACTTACATTATTTGCATGCTATTTATTATTCTTCTATACAATTGTGATAAGATAAAATGAACTGGAAAAATTGTTACATTATATATCACAATTGAATGTCAAAGGTTGTGAAAATCCTGCACTTGATACAACATTTTACGTTACTATTATATCACTATTACCCTATAGATAAATGTATACAAACATGTTACGCTATATACCATTATTAACTGTAATTGGATTTTTACTTATCAGTTTTATATAGGAATTATTTTAGAACTTTAAATTTTTACGTATATATACATATAAATAGACTATACTATATCTATAGGTTAGAATTTACCAACGAATTTGTTTATTTAGGTTTCTTACAATAAGTTTATAATAACCTGTAGGAGTATTCTAGTGTATTAACTCCTTTATTCTTTCTCTAATTAGTATTTGAACTAATCTTATTTTTGATTCTTAGTATTAATAGACGTTCTTCTTGTGTAGGCTTTGTTCTACAATACATCTTTTCTGCTATCCTATTGCACTTTTACTATATGTTATTTATTGCTGGGCACTGACATTGAATATTAATGATTATCTTTTATCTTTGAGATGTTCTATTTACATATTACTCCTAATTGGTTAGCTATCTTAATATTTGTCAACATTATTTATGTAAGTAGATATAGGGACTTTATGAAACTTTCATGAGATCTTATACTGTAAGATCTGTTGTGCATAATACTTATGGAAATCTATTTCACTCACAAATTACGCTCCAGAAAGATATCTCTTATCTAAAACACTATGCTATTAATTCTTACAAGAAAACTACCTCTATTCCAAAACTGTCTATTTTGCATATTTTACTATGTGGAATAGTTATAATCGTCTAATTTATATAATTTGCACATAATATTCGGCATAAACATTTGATGTTTCCTAGGATATCTATACCTTTGGGAAGATAAAATTTCATCAAAGTATCTTTTAAGTTCCCTGAACACAGTAATATACGATCTAACAGTATATATCATATACTCTAAAAATATTTTAAGAGATATTTCTGATAACACGCGGTAAGAAACTGAAAGTTTATCGAGATAGTCAACAAAATTAGGCATATAATAAGTAGAAAGATTCACGTTCGCTTCACTTGTTTGACTATCTCTAGAATTATATCAGAATCAAATCTTTTAGAATAAAATCATATTTCGTGAACATAATTTGGATGATAATATACAATGATTGTTAGCTCTGACATAAATATCTGGAGAACTTTAATACTTGATTTCTCATATTCATGAAGATCTCTGGTTTAGAAAGAAAATACTTATTAATCAAACTGCACTAAGATATATACGAGTAAATATGATTGAGATATACCCTATATTGGACAGGACTTCGGTAATCTTTATAGGGACATATATCTATCTTACTAATATAATTTTCTTTATAGATCTATTGATTTGCTAAACAGTTTAACTAGGATTTATTATACATTAGTTTGATTTAGCGAATTAATTCTTTCCATTCGAATAGTTTACGAATTCTTTAGAAGTTATTATTATTTTTGTTTGTAAAATATTCAAATTATTAAATTAAAACTTGTTTTAATCATATACAACGCAAGATTGTTGAACTCTGGAATCGCATACATATAATTTTTATACTATAGGCTATAATTATCATTCTTCATTGATTAAAAACAAAAAGCTGAAAAATTCTTTTACCATAATTAAGTATTATATTTATACAGTAACAATTTGTAAATACTGTGACAATAATGGCCAAAGTATGAGTATGTATTAGACGTTTGGAATTTTTGTAAAATATGATTTAATCTTAAGATAGAATGCATTTAAAAAATAAGCCTAAGTTTAGGGTGTGCATTTTGATAATACATATTATTTGGATTTTTGAACAGAAAGCAATATTTTTAATAGGTTGTGTAGAGCAGAGTGTTTCTGGTAACCTAGTATCTAAACTTGCACAAATTAAATTACAATAAATCATATTTATGTCAAACTCTAATATATAGTTATATCAGCTAAAGAGAATATAGATATCAATTCAATTAATAATAGTATCTTATAATATATATATATTAAACACCAACTCTATAAAACACTCCAATAAACCATCTACCATTCAATTCAAAAAGGAGATGTAACTTAGGAACTAACCTCTTAACGGTACAGAATAGGAATAGAATATAAGGTAAATGTAGTGAACTAAATAATAAGAAGAAACAGGATAGTAAGTAAGATTTATGTGGATGTCGTTCTCGTGATATATACGCAATATTATTTTTACATATAGCACTTAATCAAATATCTCTGCTCATATTATCATACAATTAATACAGTAGGAAACAGAATATAATCATAAAATATAGTGAGTAACTTCATGGATCATTCTTCAAATGTTTTGAAATTTTAAAATTTCTATGACTTATTCTATGAATAATTTTCTATACTGACTTTCAAGACATAATCTTATAACGCTTCATCCATTGACCTTTCATGACTGAAATTATTTATTCCATCTACATTGAGCATTCACAAGAAAGTGTGAACCTGAATAACAGGAAATTACTACTACCTATTAAAAGTAACTCATTAATCCTAATTTAGAGTAGGTTTCTTATATCGAGCGTTAAAAGCACGTGAAATATGACTCACTAGTACAAACTAGTATAAATAAAGTCAAAGTAAAATAAAATATTCATACTCTAAAAATCTTTAACATATCATAGTCAACTGCTATAATATAGTGCGTCGTTATAATATGACATTATGATTAAAGGAATATAGAATTAATCTGTCTCAAGTATAGTATTAGTGGACTTGCTACTTATATTTATCGCAAGCCCGCCTTATCGCAAGCCCACTAATACTTAACTTGGAACTAATTTCTGTATTTCTATCTCTTTATCATATAATTGTTACAGGTTCGATAAAAGCATTTTAACACTTGTTGATGCTTTATTATTTTGTTTCTTGATTGGATAGTTATTTTACAATCACTTTCCACTCCCTTTATTATTATACAAGTAAATTTTCCTAGCTTTTAGCCTATTATCCTCACTCAAACCTTATATTATGAATAAACGGTGTTTTCCTATATATAATCGATTCTTGATAACAACATTGTTCGCCTTATTAAACTCACTTGCATTATAGTAAAGTTCTAAATCTTTCTGATTATTATGGCCTCAAGGCTTTCTACATATTAGTATAGTTAGAGTTAAAATTAACAGTTTTCTGTCATTTATGAATATATTATTAAACAAAAACTTTCTCACAAATTGCATATGATTTTCTATTCTATTATGTATTACAACTATACATGCAGTTATCTTTAAAGATAAGAAGGACCTCCCCTATGTGAGTGGTCTACAACTCCCGTTTTCACTGAAATATACTAATGTGTCCGTGCTATCATCAACTATGTAGCCTAAATTTAAGCTTACTTACAATAAAGATTAAGCGATGCTTCTAAGTATTAGACGAGGGACTATTCTCCTCTCGAAGCTAATCTTCCTACCATAACAAGCAGTAGAGTGTTTGCGCTAGTCAGAGAGTTTATGACGCTCATAGATTCACCGTATATGATGTTTCTAGAGTTCCTCTCATATTCGGGCATTAAAGTATTTACAAGGTAAATAGCATTATGATAAATAATTTTGTTTTATATGTATAATAAAAAAACTTATACATAGCCTACACAACTTATATATTCACTATAGAAATAAGTCTTTGGCACACTATTTATATATATATATTGCTCTGTATCATCATATTGACTGAATTTTACGTGATATCATAATACGAACTACAATTTACTTGCTGAGTAGATTCACTTTATTGTTTTGCAACATTGAAATCAGCTGTATGTGATGGAGCTTCGTCGATTTCGGATGAAACATGAAATATAAACTAGATAACAAATAGTTATATATATTACAAAAATTGATATTATTACCAATGAGTAAATTTAAAAATTGGTAGAAATATATTTAAAAGCTAATGTTATATAGATACTGAAATATATGCTTCAGATAATATAATATATAGCCAATCTCAACGGGCTCGTTATTACTCATTTAAGAAGGTACAGATCATTTATATTATTAGTACACTTAACTACATTTATTTCGTATAAGAAACGTCTAAAAATCACTTCAATACAGGACAAATATAGCAACTTAATATTATAATATAAAAGGAAATTCCTTAAGTTTGTTAAGCCTTTTTAACGATTTTGCTGTTAAACAAAATACAGTACCACAGTATAACTAGGGATAGCAAACATATACGAAGGACATTATTATCTATAAGTTCTGATTATATAGTAACTTATATTAAAAGACAAAAATATAATAGAATACGTAAAATATCTACAGCTTATCTTTCAAAAATGAACAAATGGAGGCGAGCACGAAGAAACGACGAGATATTTATATACTTTATATATTATATATTATATATATATATATAGTGAACATAATCTATTATAATCCTTTATATATATATAACACTTTAGAACTTATATATTAATATATATATGAGAGATATATAAAAGTAATTGTTAAGGATTCTTCATATTATGATAGGGATCTATATTATATACATTTTCAGCTGTAGGAGATATAAATTTAAAAATGAAAATTTGGTAAAGCTCGTAATAATGATTACTATTATGAAGAGTTAGAAGAACTATCTACTGTTCTCAAAGTAATATCAGTCGAGCTCATTGAGAGGAGTGTTTTTAGTAATTTTCTCGCTCTGATAAAATAAAATCCATCATGTGTTGGTCCGAACGAGAAATAGAAACGACTGATGAAAAAAACAAAATGTCCGAAATTAATACTTTTGTTCAAACCTTCAGCGAAATATTTGGAAAATGGAAAGAATCCGACTAAATTTAAAGATTTTTATGCTGAAAATAATATCTAAAAAAAATATCTTGTTTATGGTTGACATTTATTAATCTTTATATGTGAAAATATTATTTCATGATAAAAAAATTTACTACAATATTTTAATACTATTTTTTCTAATCATTGAATTTATTTTATTTTAAAAAATTTCACTTATGTACTATTTAAATTGTTTTATGTTGTAGTGTTTTAATTTTACATTATTTATAAATGAAAATTGTTGGCCGAATTTGCCTTTTTAGATAGCATAATATTAATTCACACATACCCAAATAAGAGTGTGCTGTTTTATATAAAGATTGAAATTATATAAATTGAATCTTTCAATATATAGTAGATTTCTATAATGATAAGTTAAAACCATCTCAGTATACAAAAATATAATCAGAGTAAAAAAGGTCAAGTGAAAAAGTATTATGTAAAAAATTACTGTATTGTAATTCTTATCTTATAACACTAACAATTATTTCAGCTTCATAACGAAGAAATTATACTATTCATTTCTCAAGCAGAATGAAAAGAAATTATATTGATTAATAAGTGAATTTAGATTGCGGATAAATTTTTATTCATCAAATATTGAAAATATTATTAAAGATATATAATAAATTGTTATAAATATAGAGAAGATTATTCCAATTTATTCTTTGATAAGTAAAATAATTAAGTATTTACATTAACTATGTTTTTAGATATAATATATAAATATATATATTAATATTTAGATATATTATATATATATATATTAATATATATATATATATAGTAATATATTATATATATTACTATATATATATATATATTAATATATATAATTAATATATAATATACCTATATATCTATATAAATACTTAATTATAATAAATATAATAATATGATAATATCTATATCATATTTAAAAAAACGATATGATAACCCGCCGATTATTTATTTAATTTTAAAATCAGATCTTAGCAATACATATAATTATACGTACTTTCTTCTCGTACGTATACTATTTTCTATATTTCGCAATAACTAGCTATACCATGATATTATATTCTACTCCTACGATCCAAATAATACGAGCATATTTAATTTATATCACTATGATATTGTGGTGTGGATGTGTGTAAAAGTGCTTGGAAATTACTTTGATTGAACCTTAAATATGTCCTCTTTTGTTTTTCGGATCCGAAGTGCAACCCACACTAAAGATATACCTTATAAAAATGTGTGCCAGCCTGTGTGCGTCCACGACACTTAAACGTACTTCGGCAATTTAATAATATACCATGAAAAGTTAACCAATAATCTCAGCTTTCGAAAGCTCAAAGCAAAACCTCCGGATTATCAGTTTCATCATTTTCCCTGATCTATCTTTTTAAAAAGAATTAGTACCGACGCAAAAAACCATCTCCCAAACGTCGACTCGTCATTTAATACTTCTCATCTTACCCCCTTCTTCTAAAGAACACCCTAATACCATAACATCTTCTCTTTCTAAATTCTTAAAGACTAACGCACTGATAATCCGGCTTCTGTCAGTCTCATGTTCTTACGCAATTCCTTATCTCTCTGACAAACTCAGAAACATGCATCAATGCCAGATGTATGTTTCTATTTTCCATCCCGACAAAGAAGCACCCGTCTAAGGATTTGTTAACCTGTGGAAGCACATTGAACCTTAAGATTTATATCCTTCATTATTTCCAGACCATCAGTTTCATTGACTATACAATTGTTCCCGATTAACCGACAGGAACAGACATACCCTCATGGTAAGACCGCTAGCGTCTCGGAGGCGTCAAGAGATCATTAGTCCGTATGTTACTGCTCCAGATCTGTCGAACGAGTCTTTCAATATCCCTCCAAAAAAAGCTTTTAAAGCAATTCACAAAACTGCTTTCCTACTGTGATCACAAGGCTCTGCATCAACTCCGTCCTTTTCTTCCAAAGATATCCTATATATTTTAAACAAAGACCACTTATGGTGATCTGCTGCTTACATTCATACAAACTCAAACAATCGAGGACTGTCTCACTCACAACATAAAAACTTTACCTCTCACTCTTATCTATAAACTTTCAAACCCCTCATTTTAACCAACACCCTGCAAATCTCTCTATCAATCCTTCTCAATACTCTCAGTTCAGATTCCCACACGCACCGATGAATAGCGAAATTAGCTAAACCGTAAAACTCTATAATCCGAATATATAAGAAAGGGTGGGTGTACCGAAGATTGCGCTACGTTCTCATTTCAGAAATGAATCTAATCGTCTTCATCTTCTATGGCCAAACAGGATCTTTCCTATCAATTCGAGTAAGTGATAACTATTGTCCATGACATGCTAATACCCCGATCCCCTGCAGCATCGGATTTTTGACCTAAAGTCAACAGTTCCTTTATTCCTTTCTGCCACCCCATTCTCTATTCTTCTCATAGCCCAATCCATAACATTGAATAACAAGAGACAAATAACATCCTGCCTCACTCTGTCCCAACATTAATATTAAACTCATCACTTTTGAACAGACCATTTTACTTCTTACAACCAGCTCACTATCGTCATTCATCACTCCTTGATTCATTCAGAAGCCTAACCACGCAAACCCATATCACTAAAACCTGCCATCGAGCTTCCCTATTAATTCCTTTCATATACGCCTGCTGAAATCCATAAAATAATACCAATTTTTTTTTCTCATTTTGTCAATCATTTGTTCAATGTAAAAAATAGTATATATATTTAAATATTATATATATATATATTATATATATACTATTAATAATATTTATATATATTATTTTTATATATATATATTGTAATTATAATATAATTAAATTATATATAATTATATATACTATATATATTCTATATATTATATATATAATTATATAATATATATAGTATAATAGTATATATATAATATATATATAATATATATATATAATATATATTAATATATATATATATATAATATATAATATATATATTATATATATACAATATATAAATAATTTTAATATATATAAATATAATATATAATAAATATATATATATTATATATAATATATATATATATATATTATATATATATATTATTATATCATCTACCACGCTTCTTCCCCATACTGGGTGGGATTAAATCGTCACATGCACGGAAAACAGAAAGTACGTATGATAAGAAATAACTGCCGAGCGAAAAAGAAAGCCCAGCCTCACCGCCCCCTCAATATCCCTTAAGTGAGAACTCGCACAAGTCCAGATAATATTCACCCAGGATTAACGCGACTTCGATTGGACTCCTACTATGGCATCCTCGTCAATGTAAGGATCCCTTGGCCTAGGTGCGCCACAACCATTTACCTCCAAAAACACTGCCATCAGACTCCTATTCTGCAGCCTTTCTTTCCTTGCCGGTACTGCCAAAGCTACAGTTCTCTCCTCCGACATTCATATTTTTCCTTTAACTCTATAACTCAATCTCAAACTTTTCTCTTGGATCCTTCTCCAGTCAGTACAGATCCCAGCACACTCACATTAATATATCCGCTTAACCCAACCCGACATAATTCCAACTCTTTTTTTCACATGACACCAAAGCCATCTCAATTATGCTTTCATTATTATCTCATTTTACTTATTTCTTCACACCAAACACAACTCCTTCACGTGCGTCTTCCTCATTTTGGTATTCTTCTCTACCCCTAACACGATACCCCTAAAAAGATTGGTCCATCTGAACAGCATTGTCCTATTATAGGAAGGAGAAGGGAAATTGTAAGGGGAAGGGGAAGGGGAAGGGAATGTGCTATCCAACAGACAAGAAACCTCCCTAATGGACATTTAAAGTGTTTGTTTGTGCCGAAACATCACTCCTCATTCTTGTATCCACTGTTTCGTTCCCTTTTCAACTTACTGATTCAAATTTTTTTTATAAAGTGTCTTTCGACCTTGCATTGGGGGAGGGGTGAAGGTTAAGGCTATGGCTAGTTGACCTCCTCCTTTCATATCTAATTTTTAGGTTTCGCACCTTACACATCTATATACACTTTTTTATTCATATAGTGTATTGAAGTGTTCACTGTAGGTGACAGGGGAGAGGGGAAGGAATACACAGATTGTCACTCATCCACTCTCTTTTAGAGAGTGATTTTCAAACTGGGGTGCGTCTTGAAATATCACTGGGTGCCGACAATCATGAAGAAAAACCCTAATTTTTTGGTAATTATATATATATATATATATATATATATATATATATATATATATATATATATATATATATAGGGTTATATATATATATATATATATATATATGTATATATATATATATGCTATATATATATATATATATATATATATATATATATATATATATATATATATATATATATATATATATATATATATATATATGTATATATATATATATATATATATATATATATATATATATATATATATATATATATATATATATATATATATATATATATATATATATATATATATATAGTATATATATATATTTATATATACAATAAGTAATATATATATATATTATATTTTTATATATATATATATATATATATATTTATATTGTGAAAAGATAGGGTTGCATGAAATCTATTTTTTATTCTTGGGGGTGCGTCACTAAAAAAAGATTGGGAACCACTGCAGTCTAATCTATCATAGTTTCGGAGTTGTCGGATTCCAGTGAAGGTGATGGTGATGGTGATGGTGATGGTGATAGCTCGTTGCTGCAAAGAAAATCAAGATTAATTTCTCAAATATTTCCCAGCTTTAGCCTATTTGCCAATTGACTTCTTAATTAAAAACCTCATCATTTGTTATTAATCTCTTAATGAAATATCAGATTATTGAAATCATTGACTTTACTCATATACCGTTCTCTCTCTCTCTCTCTCTCTCTCTCTCTCTCTCTCTCTCTCTCTCTCTCTCTCTCTCTCTCTCTCTCTCTCTCTCTCTCTCTCTCTCTCTCTCTCTCTCTCTCTCTCTCTCTCTCTCCTTGATTTTTATTCAAAGGTGGAAACTGAGCAATAACATTCTCTATTCTGTCATAGTAATTTGGATTCTTCTAAATTTCTTGATTTATTAAAGACGATCCGAGGTAAAATTTTATTAGAAAATTAATTAAAGGAAGTCTATTTAAAATGCTCCAATCATCATAAAAAAAAAAAACAGTTTTAAAGCCTAGGGAAATATAAGTGCAAAGTATTACATTCATTTTTGATATTATGAGAATATATATATAAATATATATATATATATATATATATATATATATATATATATATATATATATAATATATATATATATATAGTATGTAATAATAATAATAATAATAATAATAATAATAATAATATATGTATGAAAATAATAATAAACATATAAACCTAATCTCAATCAGATTAACAATCATATAATAATAATAATATGTAATATGTAATAATAATAATAATATGTAATAATAATAATAATATAATATATAATAATAATAATAATAATAATAATATATGTGTATGTAATAATAATAATAATATTAATAATAATAATATATATGTAGCATAATATATATATGTAATAATAATAATATATATATATATAAAATAATAATAATAATAATAATAATAATAATAATAATATAATAATAATAATAATAATAATAATAATATGTATAACTATAATATGTGTATAATATAAAATAATAATATGTATATGTAATAAT